>CM061921.1:305840679-305890679 GCA_031002005.1 Vandiemenella viatica | reverse complement strand
ACTAAAATACTGTCTGCATGATCGACTGTAAAGGGGTCGGCCATACAGACAGCAAATAAAATAAATCTTAATATCACGCGTGGCTTTAAAAGGGCCACCGTACTTTAAACCGTACAGCACCTTGATGGCTGTAAAGGGGCCAAAAATGTTAAAAGGAGAATTAAAAATACAAGTCTCGCTGGCTGTATAGTGGCCAGCGAGACGTGAATCATAACAATATAAAAAATTATAAACTACGCACATGTATGGGTGGCTGTAAAGAGGCCACCCATCCATCTTAAAACTAGGCCAATCTGCCTAAAATTTTAGGCACTAGACCGGCCAAAACACAAAATTTTAAAACACTCGCCACGTTGCTGGTCTCGTTGTTTAAAATAAGGGTCAGATCGTTGGCCAAGCCAACGTCTGCCCTTAAGTCTAAAAACAGTACACAGTCTATTAAAATGTGGCGTACCGTCAAAGATACGCCACATACTTCACACTCCGGAAGGTCCTCTCGGCGGAGAAGGAAACCATGCCCTATACGGAGGCGAGTAAGGAGAACCTCATCCCTCCTCGCCCGCTGGAAGGAGCTGCTCCACGGCTGAACGGTCGGTTTGACCTGCCGGAGCTTGTTATGCTCAACTTCCAGCCACTGCCTCTGCCAAACATCAAAAACAAATCTCTTCGCCGCCGAGGCAAGGTCTGACTTTGGGACCGGTTCAAAGTCGGTACTGACCTTGTCGCAGGCTAACTTGGCAGCTACATCAGCTGCCTTGTTCCCCCTGATTCCTACATGGCCCGGTACCCAGCAGAATAAAACCTCCTTTCCATGAGATTGGAGGGAAAGGAGGGCGTCCTGGATGTCCTGGACTAGTCGATCTGCTGGATACATATTTCCTATGGCCTGAATACAGCTGAGGGAATCACAGCATATGATGAAACTCTTATCGCGATATACTTTCATATGCTGGAGTGACTTTAGCACGGCGTAGCACTCGGCAGTAAAAACGCTGCACCTACCCGTCAAGTTTATATGTGTAAGTCGCTCGAGGGAACACGATGGAGCAGCCAACTCCGTTAGCCTGCTTAGACCCATCCGTAAATACCGGGGTAGAATTATGATGCTGGTTTAAGACATCTCTAAAAATTCTGATAAAAACATTATCCGCGGTACACAGCTTGTTGTGCCTCGATAATTCTAAAATTGTGCTGGCCTCTTTAAAAGCCAGGGAGGAGATTTACTCCAACCCTGGTGATAAAAAGAAGGAAGCTCGAATCCGTATTGTTCTAAAATTGCCTTTGTACGGTAGCTGAACGGTTTTAGAGGCTCTATGCCGATTGGTATAGAGCCGTTCGTAGTTGGGGTGCAGAAACTATGTCGTACACGGGACTGTCAGGTGTTATGGCAACGTGTAGGAAGTGTCGCACCATGAGGAGTCGCCGGCGGAGGGTAAGCGGCGGCTCGCCCGAGGTCAGCACAATATGCTGACAATGGGGCTGGTGCGATATGCACCCGTGGCGAGCCGAATTCCTGCATGGTGGACACTATCCAGTATACGAAGATAACTGTCCCGTGCCGAACATAGACAATACAACCATACTCCAACCGCCAACCGTACAAAGGCTCTGTAGAATTGTAGCAGGCAGGAGCGGTCAGCGCCCCATGACCTGCCACACAGGCATTTTAAAACATTAAGAGCTTTAGAGGCTCTGGCTTTCACATCTTTAAGATGTGGCAGCCAGGTTAGCCTAGTGTCTAAAATGAGGCCCAGAAACCGAACAGTGTCAGTAAAATGTAAAACGGTGTTCCTCAAGGTAAGGTGAGGCTCTGGTAAAAGTGTCCTACTACGACTAAACAGTACACACCGGGTTTTCTCGGCAGAGAAACGAAAACCGGTGTGCACTGACCATTCATCCAGCCTGTTCAGTGTGAGTTGCAACTGCGGCTCGGCGCTTCTCAGGCTGGATGAAGCAATAAATATTAAAAAATCGTCCACATATAAGGAGTACCCTATAGGACTCCATATAACACTTAAAATGCTATTTATCACAATAGCGAAAAGAGTCACGCTTAAAACTGACCCTTGAGGAACACCGTTTTCCTGAATAAAACGATCAGACACTTCACCACCGACTCGGTACCCGGAAGCAACGACCAGATAAAAATGATTTTAAAAAACGGGGCAGTTACCCCTAAAACCCATTCGTGCAACTGTTTTAAAATAACATGCCGCCAGGTAGTATCGCAGGCCTTTTCGAGATCGAAAAAAGACGCCCACAAGGTGTTGGCTGCGGATGAACGCATCCTGTATTGCCGCCTCCAGGAGGATCAGGTTGTCCAAGGTGGAACGGAACTTCCTGAATCCAAACTGAAAGCAGCTCAGCAGATTACGGGATTCAAGACACCAGACGAGGCGGCGGTTAACCATCCTCTCCAGTGTCTTCCCCCACGCAGCTTGTCAGGGCAATACTACGATAACTACCTGGCAACAACTTATCCTTTCCAGGCTTTAAAATAGGAATCAATGTTGCTTCTTTCCACGAGTCGGGGAAGTGTCCTCCGGTCCAAATATCGTTAAAAATATCTAGAAGGTACTTTTTAGCATCCTTACTGAGATGCCTCAGCATCTGGTACTGGATCAGATCAGGCCATGGAGCAGTGTCATTTGCGCTGTTCAACGCTGACTCCAGCTCCCAAGATGTAAATGGGCAGTTGTAGGCATCTGTATTCGACGAATCGAAGCACAGCGGGCGCTCTCGGCAGCAACTCTTCGTCGCTGAAACCGAGGGTCAAAGTTAGCAGACGAAGTGATGGCGGCGAAGTTCTCCGCCATCAAATGCGCTATGCTTCGTTCGTCAGTAATTATCCATCCGTGATCCAGTAACCCAGATACTGGTGGGGCGGGAGAACCTCCCAGATATACGGCGAATGGACTCCCATACTTTCGACGAAGGCGTGGAACGATTTATATTGCTCACAAAGTTCTGCCATGACCTCTTCTTGCTCTCCTTAATAACTCGACGCACCTTAGCTCTGGCAATACGGAACGCTGCTAGGTTGTCAGATGTTGGGCACAACCTAAAACGACGCAACGCCCGTCGGCTACCCTGGATGGCGAAACGACATTCATCGTTCCACCAGGGGACGGGCGTCCTTCGCAACGCTCCGGAGCTCTTCGGCATGGAAACGTCAGCTGCACGGTGAATCACTTCTGTCAAGTGATTCACCTTCTCCTGTATACTGCCACAGGGTTGCAGTTGTACAGAGCGGCAGTAGAGCTGCCAATCTGCACAACTGACATTCCATTTGCGTCGGTTATTTCCCTCATTCACACTCGACATGCATCCAAATAGGGAAGTGGTCGCTACCATGTAGGTCGCGGTCCACCTCCCACTGCACGGAGTCCGCAATTGAGGGGGAACACAAGGAAAGGTCAATGGCAGAAGACATACCGGTAGCAGTGGTGAAATGAGTCATTTGCCCCTGTATTCAGGATACAAATTTCCTCCTGCTCTATCAGTCTACCAACTACTCGGCCCCTGGGGCAATCGGTGGTGGAACCCCACAACGCACTGTGGGCATTGAAATCTCCCAAAAGGAGAAAGGGCCGAGTGAGTTGTCGTATTATGCCTACCAGGTCGTCGTAGCCGACAGACACACTGGGTGGCAGATAGACAGAGCATACGTCAGTTGGATTGGACCGTGTATTTTCACCGCTACTGCTTGTAATGTGGAGGTGAGAGCAACGGGTTCGGAGTGGACAGTGTTTCGGACCAACACCGCCACTCCTCCCTTAGCTCGATCACCCTCGGGTATCGTCCTTTCGGAATATGTCATATCCTCTTAGCACTGGGTGGTGTAGCGGTCTGAAATGTGTCTCTTGAAGACAGAGACACAAGGGAATCAGACCGTGCTAAGAGTTGGACTTCCTCTTTGTGAGCCTGAAAGCGTTTACGTTCCACTGAAGTATGGGAGCCATCCTACCTATTTAAAACCACCCGCCCCCGGTCGGGTGGGTCCCTGCGCATGCGAATTGCTGAGGAACGGAACTATGTTCGTACACCAGCATTATGTCGTCTTCTGGGTCCGAAGACGACACTTGTTCTAAGGCCTCGGAGTTGTGCGGAATTTTCTTCCGCCGAGGCCTGTTCCCCTTCTTCTCCCTGCCAGTTGGGGAACTGGGAGGAGAAGTAGAAGGGGACTTCAAGAACATGGTGGGGTCCGTATGTTTGAATTTCGGACCCTGAACTTTCTGCACAATTTGCCATCCGCTACTGGCAGATGGCGTTGCCGTTGCTACATCTGCTGCACGTAATGCTTCTGCAATGGGTGCCTTTTCTGCTGTTGCAGAGGCACCCACGACTGTAGCTACTGTAACAGATGGCTGTGCTTTTACTGGTGGACTTGCTGAACTTGCTGTCGATGTGGTCATGTTTGTCAGAGTGTTGCTACCCACGTCCGAGGTCCTAGGTGTAATGACCTTGATGGGTGTGGCACCACATCTGCACTGACATGAGCACATTGGACTTGTGCCCATGTCCGCAACGGACGACTGGGTAGCGACACTTTCTTTCCTGACGGGAGTTGATAACGTCTTCGCGAAGCTGGTAGCGAAGACTGGTGGAGCCAGTGCCTTATACTGCTTCTTGGCTTCGCCATACGAAATCCGCTCTTTCGTTTTCAACTCCTGTATCTTTTTTTCCTCCAGATACAATCGACACTCCCTGCTCCAGGCTGGATGTGCCCCGGAGCAGTTGACACACACCTGTGGGAGCGTGCAGCTCGTGCCTGGCTCATGAGCCGCCTTTCCGCACTTCCCACAGGTGGGGTTACCCTTGCAGGTCGCCGTCGTATGACCGAACCGCTGGCACTTAAAGCAGCGCATTGGGTCCGGCACATACGGGCGAATATTCAGATTCAGATATCCTGCCTTGATGTTTTTGGGCAACGTCGGAGTGTCGAACGTGGACGAAGGTGGCTGTCTTCTCAAGACTGCCGTTAACCCTTCGTTTAATCTGACGAACCTCGACCACATGTTCTGTAGACCACTCCTTAAGGAGTTCCTCGGTCTCTAAATCTATGAGGTCTCTGCAGGTGATGACACCTTTACTAGAGTTTAGAGTTTTATGGAGTTCGCACTTTACTGCGAACTCCCAGAGCTTCTCGCACTTAAGGAGTTGGACAGCCTGCTTTTGGGTGGATGTTTCCAAAAGCAGAGTCCCATTCCTCAGCTTTTTTACCGATTTGAGGATACCAGCAATACCCTCTAAACCTTTGTTTACATAAAATGGAGAGACCTTCTCAAAAGATCCCTCCACCCATGTCATTATAACGAAGGCGTTATCTATAAGAAAACCCTTGCCGTTACTGTTACTTTGTTCAGGAGGAGGGCTTTCAACCCTCGCCCGCTTTTTTGAACTGGGTGTATTTTTATTTGCCTGCGACACACCCGGGCCGCAGGGGTTTTGTTTTTGTTTGTGAGAAGGAATTTTGGTCCCACGAGCAAAAACATGTTATATAGGAATGCTTATACAACAGGGGTGCGCAGGTGCCCCTGAGGTTGCACCTCTGTCCACATCAAACCAACTAATCTAAAGCAATATCGACATTTTGGCAGTTGCCACCCACTCCATACCAAACATTCCTTCCCCTATAACCTTGCTATCCGTGGCAAAAAGTATCTGTTCTGATGCTGACCCAGAATTTATCCCAAGCCCTTATTTCCCACTCCTAACCAGCAGATCTTCTACATAAACAAATGATGCATGCAATCACCCACCCTCCACGTAACCACTCCCGTCCAGCACCTCTAAAATCCAACCATAGCCCTGTTTTTATCACCCAGTTCTGGCCTGGCCTCGAATCCATGAATCGAATCCTACAACAGTGGCATGACTTCCTTCGCTCCTTTCCAGAAATGTGCACTCTCTTGCCAAAAATTCTGCCAACTGTCCCCCATACCTATTTCAGCACTAACCTCAAAAACACCATATGGATCTTTTCCTTGTAATAGACCTCGCTGCAAAACCTGCAACATACATCCTCCCACTACTACATATTGCTGCTGTTGTTATTAGGGCTTAACGGCGCGTCGACAGTAGGGTCATTAGTGCCATTACATATTGCAATGCTGTCACAGGGTAAACCTTTCCCATCACTGGACATGCCACATGCTCCACAATGCACATCATATACCAGCTAACTTCCTGCCATTGCAGTATTTCCTATATAGGCCTGACTATACAACAACTTTTGACCAGAATGAATGGCCACAGACAAAATGTCCACACCTGCAATTTATATCTTCCAATACCAGAACATGCTAACTACCACAATTCTAACAACCACAATGACTGTTTCAGCATGAGAGCAATCAGAGTTTTACCCTAAACCATCGCCGCTTCAGAACTTCGGAGATGGGAACTTGCATACCAAAATATCCTAGATACCAGACACCTACCCGGCCTCAACCACCGATAAAATGCCTTTCTTTGACGCATCACTCATTATTATCAGTATTAGTATTAGCATTATTGTCATTTAAATAGTTACAACTTTTTTTCAAAATTTATCTGTCAATATTTATTTGCCTAATTTTTGTTTTTGTTTCAACATTGTGTACCCTTTGGTATATTACTAATTCTATCACCATCTGTGATATACATATTTATATATAACATCTCAGTCCCCCCGCCACATCGACAATGCACTCAGTCATGCAGGAAATTTCAGCGTGTGCACACCTCCCGAACCACATGACTTATTTTCTTTAGCATGAATAAGGTGTAAAACTGAAATATTGTGTATTCTTGTGTTCGTCATATATGTTTTTCATTTGTTGCTGCCTTCAACTTTGGTGAGAGATGAGTCATTTTCCCTTTCCTTGTAATTTATATCATTGCCTAAAGCCATTTCCTTTTTCCTTAGTTTAATTACTGAACTCTTTGTATACACTTCTCCATATCGACCAGCCTGATACCGGCATTCACCATCAAAAAGTAAACCAAACTAATGATGTCGTTTGAACTCACTTCAATCGAGTGAGTGACAACAATAAGAAAAGTGTCAGTGGGTGACAGTGTGGGCTCAGTAGGGTCTATTGCGGCCGGACCTTTACTTTACACTCAAGTTCAATTCATCGCTACGGTTATAACAAACACTGTTTAGTTCATTGTTACTTTTATTGCAAATCCTCGGAAAAACAACAAACCTTTTTGTAGCTAAGCGAAGATGGACAGAATTTTGAATAAAGAGAAAAGAATAATATATTTTGCAATGTAAACAAAACATCCGCTATACATCTGCATTAAAAATTGTGGATGCGGATACGAAAGTGGATATAGGATTTTATGTGAAAGTTCCGCACTAGTGGATGCGGATACATCCCTAGTTAAAATAAAACACCCATCGTCTGTCTATCAGAGAAGATCAGGCCAATTAACGAATCAATTATGTGACACTTTCATACTGTCTGTGGCAAGCAGTAACGAGTCAAGTGGCTCTTCTCTATAATTTATCTATAATGCAATCAATCCCTTATGAAATGGATCCCAAACTGCACATCAGTAGTCCAAATGTGGACATATGAGAGTTTTGCATGATATCTCCTTCATTTCAATATTACAAATTTTCAAGATCCGACCCATGAATTACAGCCTAGAATTAGCTTTACCCACAACAAAATTAATGTGAAGGTCCCATTTCATGTTTCTTTGTACTGTTATGCCAAAATACTTCAGGTAATCAACCATATCAATAACTGAAATTTTTACTTTGTACTTCTAAACAAACAGATTGATTTTGTTAATTATGCACATTGCCTTGCACTTTTTACAATTTAATGTAAGTTGTTATTTGTTACACCATGCTAAAATAACATCCAGATCGCACTGAATTTATAAGCAATTAACTGAATTCCTTACTTCCCTGTGGATGACTGCATCTTCAGTGAACAATCTCAAACTGATATTTATGTTATCTCTGACATCATTTATAAAAATTAATAAAAGTAGTGGCCTTATTACACTTATTTGAGGGACACCCAATATAAGATCCAATTAGAAGAGGCTTCTCAGTTGAAGACATAATGCGATTTTCTATTCAGAAGGTAGTTTTTCCTCTACTAAGGATTTACAGTATATATCAGACATAAATGGTCTGATTTCCACTGCATACTCTGAGAATTCTCTTGCTGGGATTCCTTCAAGACCCGGTGCTTTCCTCCCACTTCAGGAGCTCTAATTTCTTTACAATTCCTGCATTATCTATTTGTAACACATCCATCTCCAACTCCACATGATGTGGCAAAATGGGTATGTTATCCTTAATTTCATCAGTGAATGAATTCTTTAATTTTGTGTTAAGTACATTACATTTGTCGTGTCTTTTGTTAGCCTCAAATCCATCATGCATTAGTACCGTTTTTTTTTTGTCAACACAACTGACTTTCCGTACATACGACCAAAGTTTCTTTGGGTTTTCTGTGAGGTTCTTGGAAGAGAGTTGAAATGGCAATCATTAAAGGCCATATGCATCACATTTTTAACATGTCCTAGATTTCTAAGTCACATCCTTCTTGAGCGTGCCTGTATCCTCCTTTGACTTTTGAGTAATCTTTTAACTTTACATGTATACCACGGTGGATCATTCCCCCCATTTACTGTCCGTTTCGGAATATGCATGTCCATATCTTCCCTGACTATACATACCAATTGATGCCACATCTTTTCAACAGTGCCTTGTATCAATTTGAAGGTACAATAATTATTCCTCACGTAAGTTATAAAACACTCCTTTGAAACCTTATTGAATCTGTACATAATACATTATTTTCCCTATTTGCACTAAGTTATAGATTTCATGGTTCCAATTACAATTTTGTGATCACTAATTCCTTTGGTTGTTGAAATGTCAATGAATAATTCAGGCCTATTGGTAATCTCAAGAACTAAAATGTTTCCACTATTGTTATGACACCGCATTAGTTCTGTAACCAGTTGCCCGAGATGATGAAGAGGAACAGTTTGAAAATGATTTCAGAAACTGCCTTATCCCTGGCACCAATAATGTAAACATAATTATAAAAGTCAATACAAGTCAGGTTGAAATCACCTCCTAGTATTATAGCATGATCACAAAAATGATGAAGGATATTATTTACATTATTTCTTAATGGGTTAGCAACAGTTATATTGGCATGAGGTAGATGATAGAAGGTGACTATGACAAATTTTATCCTGGCTACATTGAGGTAATTCCTGACAGCTATAAATATACCACCTCCATTAGAATGTAATCTATTCTTACAACAAAAGAAAAAAAAAAAAAAAGTTCAAACTATTCTTAAAAACTTCAGCAAAAATTTCTTCACAGTCACTACAACTATCATCTGCAAAGATGCTGTGGCCAAGATGAAATCATCATTTGTGGTAAGCATAGTTACAAAAACTTTAGTTTCTTATCAAACCAACAATTCATTCATGTGTTAACATTAGTGATAGCTCTTGAAATAGAAAAAGAAGTATTTTTCAAGATGTTAAAACAAAACTAGCTAAAGGTCATGCACAGTCAAAATAACCAGTATGCATCAATATGTAGTGCACTGGGCAATACTGCTGTCTTTAATATTAAGATCCGTATTAAAAAGTTCATTCTTTGGATCGCTGTAAGCTTATCCAATGCAATTTAATTATTTATCAAACTTTTAATATTGAAGGAATAATACATGCCACTGAGCTTGTCACATTACTGTAGGCCAGTAACCCTATGTTTAAGATGGCAAAAAGTAATGTTGGTAAGAGTCTACAATACAAGTAATGAGGGGGTGTGAGATAGAAATTTGATAGGTCAAATTGGACATGGCTACGTTAATCATAAAGAACAGTAGTCCCTGTGTGGACATGTGTATATAAGTGTAGTGCAACATACCAGATCACTTTGGATACAAATTAATTTCAGGCTATCGCACAGGTCAATGAAGAAAGGTGGTCATTTTCGATAAACTGTGGTAATTTCCACTACCCAGACTGTCAAGTTATTAAGAGAAGAACATGTGCTGCATAGCGTATATAGCTAGTGATTGTTGTGGTAGACTGTTAGCAAACTACCCCAGCAAATTCACTTAAACCGTCATTTCTCACTTGAAAAGAACCTGCAATCATTGGGAACAATATCTTTTGTAGACTGTAAGATAACTAACTTTATAAATTTTGGTTGGTGGTCGAGTGAAGAGTGTTATCTGCACTACAGTAATAATAAATTAAATTAAGTTGTCCATCCAATCATGGCGACTGCATTCATTAATTTTATACGCAGTCCCAATTCCTACCCTCAGGTGAATACACATAAAAAACAATAATTGATCAAATTGAGATGGAGCGCCCGCTGCGGTGGCAATCTCCTTACACCCCCTCCCTTTCCCCTTCCAACCTACTTTTGGCCTCTACTGATTTTTACATTAAATTCTTACAGTGTTTCCAGTAAGTAATAAATTATTCCAGTCCCTCACTCCCTTTGCTACGAAGGAAAATTTTCCCACACCCTTATGCCTGAAATAAAGTGCCAGCTTGTAGTCATGGTCAACCTTACCATTGCAAGCACCTCTCTTAATTTTCCCAACAATCTCTTTCCATACTTCATCATCAGTATAGGCTTTGTAGACTGCCATGACTCTCTTCACCCTCCTTCTATCTCCAATGAATCCCACTCCAGCTCCTTTATCATATTAGTTACCGATTGCATTCTGCAGTAATTTCCAAAGACAAACCTGGCAGCCCTCCTCTGCACCCCCTCAAACTCCTGTATTTGATACCCAAAACGTGGATCCTAAACTACACCACCATATTCCAGCAGTGGTCTGACCAATGTTTTGTAACCCAATTCCCTTACTTCTCTAGTGCATCCCCTCATCACTCGTTCCAACAGATGAAGGATTTTGAACCCTTACCCTACCACCTGTCCAATGTGTCCTGCCCAGTTAAGTTTGCTATCAAATGTAATGCCAAGGTATTTACATTTTGAGTCTTCAATAAGTAGCTCCTTCCCCACTTTACAATCGTAATCAACCTTTAGCTTTTTATCTGTGTAGCTAATAGGCTGACTCTTCTTTGGATTTATCTTCATCCCATGTTGATTTACCCAGCTAGTTATCCTATCTACATCACCCTGCAGCTGTTTAAAGTCTTCTATTGTTTTGATCCTTTTATATAACATTATGTCATCTGCAAACAGTCTAACTTCTGACAGTAAACCATTAACATAATCATTCTTTATAATAACGAATAACAATGGTCCCAATACACTACCCTGTGGGACTCCCATGTTCACTTCTACTTCTTTTGATATTGCATTTCCTACCCTAACTTTTTGCTTTCTACATTTTAGGAATTCTTCCACACAGCAAATTACGTTTTTACCAGCTCCAATAGTTGTTACCTTATTTAGCACCCTTTTATGAGTCACTCTGTCAAAGGCCTTTGAAAAATCTAGTGCCACGCTATCAACTTGACCTCCCTTGTCCATTTCATAAGAAATATCTTGCATATATCCTAATAACTGAGATTAACACGAATCTCCTTGTCTAAAGCCATGTTGCCAACTTGAAAACAATTTACTTTCCTCACAGACACCTATAATATCGTTGCATATTAATCTCTCCATTAACCCTTTGACTGCTGACAGCGGATCGTCTACCTGCCTCGCTGAGGCTGGCTACCTGTGCTAAGTGATTATTCCTGGGTATGGAGCGGCCCGCACTGTCCCACTCACCCAGTGCTGAATATTCCTGGCATAACCTCTCATGGCTGATACACAATAAATACTCGCACTACATAGTTTCTCTGCAAATAAATTACTGCAGAATCAAACAATCAGTAACCCTATTATTCGTCACTAATAATTATATCTTGCTTGTAGTTTTCATTAGATTTTCGCAGCTTATGTCGAAAGCATCGTGATTCTTAAATTTACCTTAATAGTTTACTGTTCTTTCCTGCATACCCGTTTATAACAACTGCAATTTTCTATATGTTCCTTACTGTATCAGAGTGTTTTTGTTGAATTTTAAAGAGCGTAGATTCGATGCTAGATGCTAGAAATATTTTACTTCCACACTTACATACCTTGTTCAGACCACGACTGTTAAATTAGAGATATTCGAACTTATACAAAGAGTTAAAGGCATCCGATTTTTCCTCGTGCTATTCACGAATATAAAAACACACCTGAAAATGATAATTGCACAAGCAGCCTCCCCCACACACCGAAATTTGGCTTGCGGAATATCTTTGTAGATGTAGATTCCCAAAATATCTTGATGTTTGCTGTGCTTTGTAATTACCCGATTATACATAATTTTGTTTCTTTGATGAAATTTGTTCCACATACGTACTCAGCAAATTTTTCAACATTTCAAAGCTGTGAAGTGTCTGTCCATTATTACGTGAGTTAAAATATGGCGGGGGGGGGGGGGGGGGGGGGGGGTCGGAGAAATCTCACGAAACCTCACCAAAGTAACAAAAAGCGGTATCTGGACATAAGTTCACCAAGAATTGTGGTATTTAGAAGAACATCTCTGGTCCAATATTAGCTAATTTTCTATGCACTGACTCTGGAATATTATCCATAGTGGTTATCTAAAACCGATTCTTTTCATCAGCTATATATTTCATCAGTTCTTCTGTTAAAAAATAACATGAAAACTGACAGAATATTTGGCACATTCCCTATTTGACACACATGTCCCAACAGCGTATCATCAAATGCATGACTAACTGGGCGAAAATCATTTTCTTTCCAGTCAGATTTATCACTAAGACGTAATTTCTTCGTAAGCGTTTCCCTATCACTTTCTGATTCTTCATATTCGAAACAACTAACGTCTCCTGTTGAAACATGAGACTGCATTGTCACCCCTGCTGACGAGTATGGTTTATGACTACAGCCTTCCAATTCTGTGGAAAAGCTATCACTTCCATCAAAATCAAGTAGTTCATCCTCGGTGTCACTCCTCGTAAGAATCTCCATGATTTCTTCCTAAATGCACCCATGACGTCTTGCCATTTTCTTCATAAAATACAGGACACAAAGAAGACTGATGTAATTTCTGTTGAATAGTGAACTGTAGAGCAACGCCTAGGCTCCCTACAGACAAACATTCGGGCGATAAGCAAGCGACCAGAACTGCAAAAGGCTATTGAGAAATGGGTCGTGAAGTCCGCTGTACGACTCAGGTAGCGGCGCGTCTATATTCGTCACCAGCACTCAGGTAGCGGCAGGCGGGTGCGGCTTAACTCGTCAACAGCACTCAGGGAAAAACCAGCGGCTGCATCTAAACTCGTCATTAGCACTCAGGGCCAGCAGGCAGCATGACGTGTATACACGTCAACAGCAGTCAAAGGGTTAATTTACCTACCACTGATGTCAAACTGATTGGCCTATAGTTTTCAACCCTGTTTGTCAACCCCTCCTTTATGGACCGGCACTACTCTTGCACTTTTCCAGTCATCTGGTAAACAACAAGTATCCAGGCTGAATTTAAATAATTTTTCAAGGTAAGGTACAATGTCCCATCCTACTATCTTTAAGACATCTGTAGTAATGTTATCAACACCAACCCCTTTATGCTTTTTTAGATTCCATATGTCCTTCATGATATCTTCATATTTAATTTCAATTTTTCTAATCTGCTCCCCTCCAATTGTGTGGATAGGCTCATTTCCAGATATAACCAATGAATTATTGTCCCTAATGGACTAACTGAACCAGTTACCCAATAACTCTGCCTTTTTTAAATCCGCCGTTACTTCTTCTCTATCCTTTTCTATAATTGTCTCAATACCCTCTCTTCCCCTCAGTTTCCTGATACAGCTATAGAAATTTCTAGATGCATCAGTCAGAGGTCCCCCTGCACCGATAATATTCTTCATAAACTCATCCTTAGCCAGTTTCTTTGACATTATTAATTCCTTGGTTAGTTGTTTCTTGACCTCCCTACTGCCTTGCTGTTTCTTAACTCTGTTATGTTCTCGTCTCACCAATCTCTTTAACCTCCGCACCTCCCTGTTATAGTATAAAGGTTCTGTACTTCTCTTTATTCTCTGTTTTGTAATAAACATTTCTTCACAATTTCTTAACATTTCCTTGAACTCTTCCCACTTTGTCTCCACTGAATTTGTGCCATTCTTCCATTTAATAAAATTAGCCCTGAAGTATCTTTTCAGTTCCAAGATTTGTGCCTTTTTATATTGTATCTATTTCCCCCTTCAATTCTGGCCACTGGTTTACTGGATCCCCTTATATCCCTCAGAACTGCATTATGATCACTTATTCCTTCAGTTACTTGACACCCGATTAGGTTATCATCCGGCTTTATTAGGAAAATATCCAACATGTTTTGTCCCCTTGTTTTCTGCTCAACCACCTGTGTAAAGCCTCCTTCCCTTAGTAAGGTATTTTCAAATCTCTGTTCCTTAGTGTTATTAATCTTATTTCCTACCCAGTCTACACCTGGTAGGTTCAAATCCCCACCAATGATGACCATTCTATGCTCACTTCTGAACTCTGAATATGAATTTAGTTTCTCTCCAAGAGCCTCATCTTTATCATTCATTTTTCCACTACGGTAAGTAGCCAACACCCTGACTTATTCTTTTTTATCAATGTTTTTATAAAGGTGAATAACACGCCAATGCAATTGAATTTTGTTTTATTTTGGTGTCGTACGCGTTTCGCTCTATATCAAGAGCATCATCAGCGACATCTGTTAGATATTTATTCATTTATTTAGTTACATTTGATTTACAAAACAATATAAAGTTGAGGTGAAATTAAATCTACTTACATGTTACTTTATTACTTTTTTCTCATGATCAGGGTTGGCTTCTGTGTGTATGTTTTGTAGAATTTGCTGAAGGTATGAAGCACTACACTACACTGACCAAATTTCACATTGATACTATTATTTACCGTTTTCAAAACATGAGAAAGTAAACACCACACCATGTTTTTCACAGGTCCATAGAGTGTGTGTTTGTTTATGTTTCAGGTTTCATTGTGTTTAGAGGTCCTTGGTTTTTACAGTCTGCTTTGTGTTATCTTTGTTGGTAGGCGGGGATTTGAAATGGTTGTCTTTTTGTGGATATTTATTTCTTTTTTAATGTGGCATATATTGTGTCTGATTAGTTAAGTTTGTATAATCATTTATGATCTGCTATCTACCTGACCTAAAGTTGCACTAGGTTTGAAAAAAACTTGTGACCTGGTAACCTGAGCTCACCTGATCCTGCAAGAGAGGGCCTACACCTCTCCCGTGGCTACTACCTAGCAGCAGAACCCTTTTCTTCCTATTTTTTCCTTGTACACCCCTATTCCTAAAGGCATGCTGCACCTTACCTACTCCTACATCTGCATGAGGCTCCTCCCCTCCTGACTCTGGTAACAGGTCAAACCCGTTTTTCCCAACAATTTCTCGAGTGTCTGGCCTCTTTTTCCTGTTTACCATTTTTCCCCTACAACCTGTCATCAGCTCCCAACCATCATTATCTCCCTGTTCTCCATACCCACCATCTCTATCTGCCACTATAGGCTGAGCCTCCACAGGCAAGGCACCTACAGGCAAGGCCTCCACAGGCCTTTCCACCATAGGCCTTGCCTCACAGGCTCAGCTTCAAGGGCCCTGACTCTTTCCAACAACACTCTGATCGTTTCGTCTTTCTCCCTAATCCTTACATACGTCTCCCTGATCCTTTCATCCCTAATGCAAAGTGGACAAAACCATGGGAGAGTCTCATTTGTTTCTCGCATTCCCTATCCACTGCATCCCTCATGAAACTCCTTCTTACACCCACTGCACCACATACCTTTCTTCATGATTCTGCGACAGGCGACACACTTTCCAGACAAGCTTTTTCCAAAATACTTTAAGTACCTTAGAAACAAATTCTAAAGTAGCAAGAACAATACTATATTACAGATTAAAATATGGTTTTACTATTAGTAGATTATTATTGAGTGGAGTAGCGTTTTAGACTACCAGATTTTAATTTAGGACAGTTTAACCAGACTACCCACACAACACCTACTTATTCCTGATAGCTGTAGCTACATTACTATACCACTGACCTGGAATAGCACCTCTAACTCTGCTATATATGAGTTGGCCGAAAATTAATTAGACAATTTACCTACTCTAATGCCCAAGTCTACAGACACACAATTAATTTTAAGATCCAATAGTTATCTCAATCTCTAGGAACTACAGTACCGACATGATACAAGTCCCTCTATATACTTGTTCTGCTACAGAACTCTAAATCCACTAAGTACCAATGTTCACTCTACTGTACTGTACTGTTAATCAATTAATACCTTTTTTTGTTAAGCAAGTGGGTTATTACAATGTCCACTTCCCTCAGCTTTGACTGAATGATTACTTTAGGAAGTATAGTAATTACAATAGAGAAACTGAAGTTTTACAAGCTTTAAGACAAAATATGAAATGTGTGGTACTTCAAATGAAGTGTGTGGTATTTCAAATGAAGCTGTTGACTGTTTTCAATTTTGTTAACATTAATTCACCTCTAAAATGTCACACTCAAAAAATATTTAGAAACTCCATTTAAAAATACAATTGTACAATTTACCTGGTGGTAGTTCCTCTAAAATATTGTCATCCACATTTAATATATGGAGTCTTCTCAGCAGTCCAATACAAGGTGGAAGAGATTCAAGATCATTCTGACTCAATATCAGTTCTTCTAAGGAAGATAACTGGCCAATTGTATTTGGTAAGGATCGTAGTTCATTGTCATCCAGTTTCAAAGTAACCAATGATTTTAAACTGGATATCGTTTCAGGAATGGCCTAGGCAGGAATAAATGGCAATGGATAAAACACAGTTGCACCTACAAATCAAATAAGTATATAAAAAATAAATTGTCAAATTTGCTTTAATGAATAAAATTAAATGATGCAGAAAATTATTTAAACAACATTTCAGGGAAAACCAACCACAACAAAAATATATAAACATCCAGCAATATACAGATGAATATACAGTTGGAGTTGATGAAATTCCTGAAGAACTTCTTAAATCCCTAGGAGAAGAAGGAATTCCAAGATTATTCAAACTTATATCAAAAGATTATGAAACATGAGGGATTCCCACTGATTTTAATAAATTATCATCTTCACAGTTTTGAAGAATGCACAAGCTTACAGATGTGAGAATTTTCGCACTATAAGTTTAATATCACATGCTTCAAAATTACTGAGCAGAATAATACACAGAAGAATGGAAAGTGTCGTAGGAGGGATAGTAGGTGAAGATCAGTTCGGGTTTAGGAAAAACTGCAGTACAAGAGAAGCAATTCTGGTGTTGAGATTCGTTCTAACCATGTTCTCACTTTAAGTCTTTTTTTTTCCATTTGGAAATTACCTTAAATTAATTTTCAAAAAATGCTGCTAACTCCCCCAAAATAACAGATTATTTTTTTCTAGTATAGCATTATATGGATTAAATCCTAGAATTAAAATATCTTTCTTTCTTAAAAAAAAACTCTTAATACCCCTTCATTTAACATTTATTAATAGTTACTTCAACATAATTCTTCTCAGTTTAAATGTTAATTATACAGCATTAGATTCATCTCCTCTGTAACCTCACTTTTCCTAATGTCACTGTTCTTCTCCCTACTAAGTTCTTGATATAGAAAAATCAGATGTTTTGTTGTTAAAATATTTGGTCCATATTTTCCCATAATGTAAATTATTTATTCAGTCTTCCTCTATCAATGTCATATCATTTTAACTTTCCATTTAACTTCTAAATTGCTGAACTTTCCTTTTCTTACGTTTAAGTAACCGAAATCAGGTTTTTATCAATTTGATGCAAACACTTCCTTTGCCTAAAAATTACATCCCATATAATCAACTGAATAAACTTAATATTTGTACTTTTTTCTTTATTACACAGCAAATGCATCATTTTAACACTTTGGAAACTACAAATCTGTTATTGGATCTTTATGCTATGTTTTGTCCTGTGTTTGGCTGTACTTCAGAAGCAGATACTACAGTACAGTTTCACAAACAAAAACACGCTTATCAGCAGAACTCAAGTTACATGTTTCACAGTCAGATAGCAACACATGAAGCATGTGCTGTATAACCAATGAAAGTGGAAACACACAATAGATGATGATGATGGTGGTGATGATGATCATTATGAAATGCTGCTTCATGTTTTATTTTAATGTATGGCCTAAACTAGTGTACTCATGTTGCAATACTGCTAAGAGCAGACAGCAAAAAGACATCCCCCTTTTCTTCAAATTGCGCCAGTAGTAACTGAGCCACTAATAATTACAATAAGTTTTACGATTTAAACTTCCTCTGATTGAGAGAAGTAGTCTTTACTGGGTGTGATGTTGGTGACGAAAAGCTTGGTAAATTGTGGTTGTATTACCTATGAGATACTAATTATGTGCACATGTTAGCTTTGTATTTTATCCATTAAGAATATGCACATCTCTCTTGGCATATGGCTTGTCACAGTGCATTAATAAGATTTTAAACAAAAATATTGTGAAATGTGTTCACCCTTCCCCTTTTTTTTAGCAGTTTGCTTCTACCTTCCAATATTTAAATGTGCAGCCAAAATTATGTTTGGTACATATGAATGGAAGACAGATAACAGTTTGAATAGTTTTATCTGAGTTCTTAACAGTTAAAACTAATTCTATAAAAAAGTGTACAGATGTATCCACAGTTTCAGTACATTATCTTTTGCTTTGATCACTGTTCTCATAGTATACAATTAATATTGTTGGTGATCAATAACACTCTGGCCCCAGTTTGAATAGTTTTATCTGAGTTCTTAGCAGTTACAACTAACTCTATAAGAAAATGTACAGATGTATCAGACTTCAGTTTTTTTTTGATTTCCCAGAATCCCTCCAGGCAAATGCTGGGATGGTTCCTTCAAAAGACCAAGGCCGAATTCCTTCCTTATCAATGCCCCCAGACCTTTCCCACCTCTAATGACCTCAACATCAACTGGCATAAGACCACAAGTAAAAAAGCATACATGTCAGATTTTTTAATAATTTGTTCAGCAATATGTTTGTACTGTTCTTCTTAGATGCGGTTATAGTTTATGGATGCCAGAATTGTCTTAGTGTTATGGTTACAGTGGCAAGTAAGTTAAATTCTTTTATACCAATATTTATTTGCTGTTTTACACTTCTTGTGGTTGCTGCTCTTTTTCATGCACTACAATGTTTTAATCAGATTCTTCAATAATTCTTTGTCTTCTTTCAGAAAATAATTTTGGGCATTGGTTAGTTGATATTTCCTTGTTAAAAAATTTCCTGAAATTTATGTTCATTTATGTTGAAGTCATATTCAATTAAAAATTATTCTACTCGTTTAAATGTTGGTCTACTACTTCATTGCCCTAAAATCACATTTTGACAGGTCTTAGAAATAAAAATACTGGATAACAATTATGTAATGTCATGTGGTAGGTCTTAATATGTACACATACGATCCCCTTGCCATATGTCTCACCTCTAACGCTACTAAGGTTTTTTTACCGAAATATTGTTATGTGTATTCACACTTTGGTGTTCGTTCATGTCTGTGAAATAGTATGCTGTTTGTACACTGTACTGCCACAGGAGACACACTGGTTATTTCAAGAACCTCAACATCTTATATGACTTTAATGGTACAATATTTATGACCCATTAAATGTGAGCACAAGTTGTAAGCAATGAGATTTAAAAAAATCTGCGCAAGGTGTAAATGTTATCAGCTTGTCTCACACAATGTCTTCACAAGGTGATGTCCCATCCAACAGTACCTACCCTTCCTTGCTATTACTTGCAGTAAAGTCCAATACAGTCCATTGACCCTAGTCAGAATATGTTTTCATAGTTTCATATCAAACCTTGGTTTCCATTGATCTTCATGAATATCTCTTCATCTTTGGATCATGTTATTATGTTATATGGTCTGAAGTCATACTGCTGTGCCTGCTAACAGGAGGCATCTGTTCCTACAGTCACATAACAAGTAGAGACCTCACCACTATTTTGTCTACCAGAATGACAGATATTATTTAAGTACATTAACTGTTCTTTGTTTAACATTCATCGAACTTGTCTCAAAATTTGTTTTACAGTTTCTACTACAAGTTCTTTTCAGAACACACCTCTATTGGCAGACTGTGTAAAATGATATTTGACATTTCGTAGTCTCTCCTTCTTCCCATCTTTCCCTGAAAAATTATCATTTCTGTTGTCTCATGTTGCCTCATTAAAAATTGTAGAGTAGATCCTTTTTTCTGAATTTATCTGTATTTATTTTATTTTAGTTTTATTCTCAGTGCTGCAGTGTCTTTGACCTTTCTAATATTACATACAGCAGCACCAGGTTCTGAATTGTGTGAAAATTCATTATTCCTGCAGCTCTGTCTCACACACCTGTAGGCATAATCACATTCCATGCTCCTAACCATCCTAATTTTATTCTTTCTTGTCTGTTCAATTTCAACATCAACTTCTTTTCCCAATACACTTTAGTTCAAATCATCGTTGTCATACAATTTCTCTATGCATTCCTTCCATCAGCCAGCTCTATTTTCTGAGCTTAAGAGGATTCCCATTGGCAGCTTTAATGTTTATACTTCTTTTCTTCATTTCCCAAAAATGTTTTTTTATCTTCCTATATACCGCCTCTACTTTACCTATGACCATTTCATTTTCTACATCTTCACACTTTTCTTGCAGCCATCTTTCTTATGCTTCTTTGCATTTCCTGTTTATTTGATTTCTAAATTGTCTGTATTGCTCTCTTCCTACTTCATCCTGAGCATTTTTTTGCCTTCTCCTCTGATCGATCAGCTCCAAACTAGTGCCAATACATCACCTAGATGACTGTAGAAAAGCACCAAAAAATCGCTATCAGTACGTCTGTTACACAGGGCCTGGAATTTGTACCTAGGTCTCTTCTACCTCCCTCACCCAGTATGGCGGCACCTTAATGTGTGCAGCCTGGCAGGATTGTCATCTCATCACTCTAAAGAAAAACTAAAAAAATATTTCTTCAGTAAGGAAAAATTATGACTTCATACATTTTGGATATTCAAGCCATGATTTCTAAACAGAACATGCCCATGTTACTCCAATAAGCTATTTGACTACTGTTGGGAAATTGTTTCAAAGTGTTTATAAACACATTTTAATCGCCCAATACTATTTATTTTTTGAAGAGCTGGCATATTTTAAGTAAAAATCAAGATTTAAATTTAAAATAAAATAAACAAAAGACCATCAAAACATGACTTTGTGCTCTGATGTCTGCAATATCACACAACAGTAAACAAATGCACACAGTAACAAATAATTTGTTTCTTTGTATTTATAAATAAACTGATGAAAACATGGTTTATGAATGGTGTTTAGTACTGCAATTTCCAGACAAAACAATAAAAATTCTCGAAAAACTTTAGGTTTTTTAACACTTTCGCGCCTAAGCCTTCTGCACTCACGGGGGCTCAAATAACTGGCCATTTTTCGCGATATTTAAATTTTAATAAGTTCTTATTAATTAATGCTACATCTAAGAAACTTTCATATTATTGTAGGTTGACCTGTACACTTTTTATGTAAATGGGGTATGACATTAGAAGAAATGTAACAAAGTGTTTATAATCAAATGTATGAGTATATATTTCCAATTATGAAAAAAGCCTTACAATCACTATAAGGTTATATAAAAGTCTTGCAATCACTTTACGGTTATCTGAAACACTTTCCCACACTTCAGTGTCTACTTCAGAACCTGAATCGTATATCACTTCATCTAAAAGAGCTAATATTTTTTCGTACTTCAATCTTTAACCCATTATAACAGAAATTCGCAGAGCAAATGACAATGAAAACTTTCTGCAACAAGCCGCATACATGAAAAACGCGGGAGTTTCTATAGCCGAAATAATATAATGTACAGCTGAAGATAGTCTCAGAAATATTCAGTAGATGGCAGCACATAATATAGAAACATTGACAGACACAATACCATGCGGAAAAACCGGGATCTGACTTACTAGGTGGTGGAAATCAGCAATTAACTGCTGCCCGAGTCTGGCTCGGGCTCCGGCAGCACGACAATACCATGCAGCCCGAGTCTGACTCGGGCTACGGTGCGAAAGTGTTAAAAGAACTTGCTGAAATATGAAAAAGGTGCTGCAGGTCACGCACAGATAGCAGACGATACTGGGACTTAATCAAATATCTTTAACTGTGTAGATCTCTGAATCTTTGTAGTTTACATTGTAGTAGCAAAACAAAGTAATGACATGTACACTTGATCAATAGAAAAAAATGATTGATGATGCTTCTGAGAATGAACTGAAGTATTTTCTCTAAATAAACAAATGCTCAATTTGGAGACATCATTTAACATATGTTTAATACCTGCAGTCAAGGAAAATGACCCAACACACCCAGTTATTAAATTGCTACAAATACCCTATATCTAAATAATAGCTTACATTTTTCCCATTAACAAATTCTATTACATAAACACTAACTTTAAATTTAAATAATTGTTTTTATTTTACATTTCTATGTTATACAACATAGAAGTCAAGGCTGTTTCCAGAAAAATAAACCAGCCATTAAAGCATCTATTTGTGGTTAAGTTCCTACTGTTGACCTCTATATAAGTGTTCTGCATTTTATATTAAAATCAAGGAACTCGCAAATAACTGGAAACAACAAGCAATTAACATTAAAACTAACCGAAAACTTGAAAATTAGGGAACATGCCACTTATACTTGCAATGTTTAATTGTGTGTGATGTCAATGAAGTGAACACCAATCATAGTCTAGTATCCCGTCCCAACATCGCCGCATGCCCGGCAGAGGGCATGGATATCGACTTCATATAGACGGCGCTGGCATCGGAGCAACCAGCGCCACGACATCATAGTTTTCCGCTGTGGCCAATCGGAGCCGACCCGCCGCGCATATAAATAAAGCCCGCACAGCTCCACTCCTCAGTTCAGTGTTCACTGCGCTTTCGGTACTCTCTCTTACTGTGAATCGCCTATCGGACTTTCAGACAGTGCTCGTTCTTGGCTACGTTTTGGTATTCTCTTTGGACTCTGTGAACCTCACGCCGGACTCTGACAGTGCTCGTTCTTGGCTACGTCTTGGTACTCTCTTCGCACTCTGTGAACCTCACACCGGACTCTGCCAGTGCGCGTTTTTTGGATTACGTTTCGGCCTGCTCCTGGGACTTGTTCGGGTTGCTCGTGACTGTCTCCGTGGACCGCCTTCTGACGTGTGACGTCCGGCCATTGTAAGGACATAGCAATTGGCGACGAGGAAAAAGGTTATCAGCAGGCATCATGGATGTCGTGACTCACATTCTGGAGCAACAACAACAGCAGACAGCGGTGCTACAGCAAACGCTCCAAGTAATACTCGAGAAATTATTAGCACAGGAGGCTAAATCAGTCCAGGCCCAAGAAAATTCGCACATCCGGCCTCCAGCGTTTCCACCATTTAATGATGCCAAGGAAGACTGGGACACATATTTGCATCGGCTCAAACAGCATTTCTTGGCGTTCCAGGTGACGGACGATGCCTTACAGTGCTCGCTGTTTCTGTCGTGGGCATCACCCGACACTTCCTTCCTCCTGCGGAAACTGGCCCCATTATCCGATCCGGTCACCCTCACATTCAAGGAAATGTGTACACTGCTAACAAGCTACTACTCGCAAAGATACCATGAGGTGGCCTCCCGCCTTGAGTTCCATCAGTATCACAAACAACCAGGACAATCATACCGGTCATGGGTGACGGATCTCCAAGGTCTTAGCCGCAAATGCGACTTCACTTGCTCAAACACAGAGTGCAAGGCTTCATACGCAGACTCCCTGATCTGCAACGTTGTAGTGCAGTTAGCTCCAGACCCAGAGGTGCGCACAGCTTCACTGAAGCTGGATAACCCATCACTCGAGGACATTCTACTCATCGCGCACTCGCATGAAATTGCCCGGTCAGCGAACGAGCGCCTCATGGCACGCCCACAAGTAGCGGCGGTCAAAACGACACAACGCAACTCCCGCATACAAGGCACACCCATGGCGCGCTCCAGACGCCAACAAAGCAGGACGCCATCGTTGCCCGACGTATCTATGACGTCCGAACGCCGAATCCCACCTCGCCGACGGATCCAGAGGCCCCTGCCGTCTTGCCCACAGTGCTTCACTTTGCACTCACGGGCGGATTTCCCTGACCGTTGGGCACATTGCACACGCTGCGGTAAAGAGGGACACTTGCGGTCAGTCTGCCGAAACCGGGCACCTCGCCCCAGCTCGATGGCCTGCATGCAGCAAGAAACGGTCAATACACTACAGACCGTAGCTCATACTGGCGACCCGCTCTCACAGAGACTATTCTTAACTCTTAGAGTCGCCAACCAGGACATCCGTTTTCAAGTGGACACAGGGGCAACGGTCTCACTGATAAACCAAGCCACCTATGTCCGACTAGGCTCACCACCGTTGTCTCCACCTTCATGGCATGGATATCGACTTCATATAGACGGCGCTGGCATCGGAGCAACCAGCGCCACCACATCATAGTTTTCCGCCGCGGCCAATCGGAACCGACCCGCCGCGCATATAAATAAAGCCCGCACAGCTCCACTCCTCAGTTCAGTGTTCACTGCGCTTTCGGTACTCTCTCTTACTGTGAATCGCCTATCGGACTTTCAGACAGTGCTCATTCTTGGCTACGTTTTGGTATTCTCTTCGGACTCTGTGAACCTCACGCCGGACTCTGCAAATGCGCGTTTTTTGGATTACGTTTCGGCCTTCTCCAGGGACTTGTTCGGGTTGCTCGTGACCGTCTCCGTGGACCGCCTTCTGACGTGTGACGTTCGGCCGTCGTAAGGACATAGCACATAGAGCGTTTTCTACTGACAATGAATGACCAAAGGTAAGAAAAAATTTAATAAATTCCTTCAGGAGTAATCAATATGCAGGATTGTAAGTTGTAGAATAATTTTGATACAGTCAAATAGCTTATATAGTAAGGCCAAAAACTGACATTTGAAAAAAAGAGTAAAAAAGTCAACATCAGTTCTGTTTCTTGAAAGATAATGTGAGTCCCCATATGGCCATGTGGACTTCCCCCTTTCCCCTTTTAGTACAAATCTCATCTCCTCATCTTTTCCATCAAAGCCATATTTCTGGTAAGGTTACATTCCAATGAAGAAGCTATTTGTGAGCAAGTGTGAATGTAACCACCAGAAATTTTCCCTAAGTAATACAGAAGCTACGAGCTACTGGAAAGCTTATGTAAACTATGTAATAAAGTATGTATATTATTTTTGGGGGGGGATGAATTATAATTTAAGTTTGGGTGCCACACTCTTATTTGGATAAGCGAATAAAACTTTTTGAAACTGCAAATAATACCTTTATTTCATTGGATGAAAGTGTCAGATCAACCAAGTTTGAGCAATTCCCAATTTCTGTAGCAATCCATTTTATGTTATTGCTGCTTGCATCGAAGTGTGCAAGGTGTTTCAAGTTGCCAATTATCTGAAAATAAAAATTCATTTAAAAATTATTGCATAGTGAAACATGCATTGAAATTTCTTTTCAAATTTAAACAGGAATAGCTTTGGAATAAATAAACCAGAACTCTTCATAGTAGCCGGTTATCATCAGGCACTCTAAAATGTGAAATATAACATTTTTGCACTAGTAAAAAAGATTGCAAGGACCCCTAAATCCTCCTACTTTCAATACCTTGGCAATAGGCGACACAGTCAGTGCTGCACTCAAGCTGCTCCATTATCCTCTTCTCCTCCAATGTGTTTCCTTCTCAGTAATACACCGAAGAGCCAAAGAAACTGGTACACCTGCCTAATATCGTGTTGGGCCCCCACGAGCACGCAGAAGTGCCACAACTTTATGTGGCATGGACTCGACTAATGTCTGAAGTAGTGCTGCACGTTGCAAGGCATCCCAGATATGCTCAATAATGTTCGCTTCTGGGAAGTTTGGAGGCCAGAGGAGGTGTTTAAACTCAGGAGAGTGTTCCTGGAGCCACTCTGTAGCAATTATGGACATTTGGGGTGTCGCATCTTCCTGCTGGAATTTCCCAAATCCGTCGGAATGCACAATGGACATGAATGGATGCATGTGATCAGCAAGGATGCGTACGTACGTATCACCTGTTAGAGTCGTATATAGACATATCTGGAGTCCCATTAAACTCAAACTGCACACGCCCCACAGAGCTTCCACCAGCTTGAACAGTCCCCTGCTGACATGCAGGGTCCATGAATTCATGAGGTTGTGTCCATACCCAAACACATCCATCCGCTCGATACAATTGGAAACAAGACTCGTCAGACCATTCAACATGTTTTCAATCATCAACAGACCAATGTCGGTGTTGACGGGCCCAGGCGAGGCGTAAAGCTTTGAATTGTGCAATCAGCAAGGGTACATGAGTGGGCCTTCGGCTCCGAAAGCCCATATTGAAGATTTTTCATTGAATGGTTTGAACGCTGACTCTTGTTGATGGCCCAGCATTGAAATCCGCAGCAATTTGCGGAAGGGTTGCACTTCTGTCATGCTGTATGATTCTCTTCTGTCGTCGTTGGTCCTGTTCTTTCAGAGTCTTTTTCCGGCCACAGTGATGTCGGGGATTTGATGTTTTACCAGATTCCTAATTGTCATGGTGCATTTGTGAAATGGTCGTACGGGAAAATACCCAACTCATCGCTACCTCGGAGATGCTGTGTCCCATCTCTTGTGTGTCGACTTTAACACCACATTCAAAGTCACTTAAATCATGATAACCTGCCATTGTAGCAGCAGTAACCGATCTAATGCCTGCACCAGACACCTGTTGTCATATATAGGCGTTGCCGACTGCAGTGCTGTACTATGAGTGTTTGCATATCTCTGTGTTTGCATACACATGCCTATACCAGTTTCATTAGCTCTTCAGTGTAGTTCAGAAGATAGCCGAGGGTGCATGAACACTCATTCCAAGTTTTAGAAACTGAAGGAAAATTTCAGGCTTCGCCAGGATGAAACCTCTGCTTTCCACTTCATAATCAGGTCCTCTGATTGGCATGGCTGCAATTAGTATCTTGTATATCTCCATACTTCTTTTTTTGAATCTGCACTGCTCTGTTGTCCTGGATAACAGGCTGTGGTTTCTTGGTTTTATATATTCACATTTTTAATTTGATATACATGTTCCATTTCTATCAAAAACAAAATCTGTTGCCTGTGTTTGGCGTGTATACTCACCACTGCAGCATACCACTTGAAAAAATTTCTTCACTTAATAGACAAAACACATTTCTATATGTGATACCATGCGCTTGTATGTATGCTCTGCCATGCCATACTCATTACAAATGAACTCTCTGTGGCATTCTTCAGTTAAAACAAACTATGACAGCTACCAATGTCATACTCTCAAAAACTCCCCTACACTTTGTTACAGAAACTGGGTCATCAGTAAAGACTTTAAGAATTTCACAATTAAGGTGATCATCTTGTTAACTAAAATTGGGTCCAAAATTGTGATGTAAGGAAAGAAAATGAAATTCTCTGCTCTTCAGATAGCCCCAGTAGATTGGAACCAAAATTGAATCAGCAATAGGCTTAAAGTGATTTGTTATTATCTCTTAGTAGACTTGATATCCTCTGTTCTTCGGTCACCTTTTTTACAGAGAGATATCACCTTCACCTCTTTCCAGTCAATTGACACTATCTTTTCTATCCAGCACTCATTGATTAACTGAAGAAATCAGTATTTAATGACAGCTACCCCATATTTAAACAATTCTGTATTCAGACTTTCTGGGCCTGTTGTTCCTGTGTTGTTTTGGGAGAGAAAGGTTTGCTTTAGTTTCGCATCGAAAAATAGTATCTATTCCTTCAGAGGGTCCTTCTGCAATACATATTTGGGGATCACTTCTATATTGTAGTACCATAAGCTTTTATAGTGCTGATCTTCAATTACAATAATTCTTTTACAGTATTTTCCAACTCTATTTAAGTGTTTCAGTACTTTGTAGACCAGAGTATCTTGAAATATATCTTCATGGGTTCTCCGTCAGATGGTGTTTAAGAATCACAAGCTTACGGCAGTGAGCTCTGCTACCATCTTCGGCTTTAAAGATGGGGGCAGAGCTCACCGCTAAAAGCTCATCATTCTTCAACACCATCTGGCGGAGAATCCATGAAAAATACATTTCAGTGACACACCAGGAAAGCGTTCGTTCACACACAATATCTTGGTTAAAAATATCAGTTTCTATTTGACTGATAAATAATTCCATTCATTGTATGTGGGCTTGAGACACAGCAGATTTCAACATATTCTATATAAGTTATAGTTTTCGTAATCTTTCAAGTTTCTGCTTTGTAGGCATTTTTGTTAATCCAAACATTTATTGTTAATGCCATGCTTCATTTTCTCATTCCATACTCTGAGGAATTTTATTTTTTGACATTGTTCTCTTGTTCCTGGTACTTTATTGGCTGCACATTTAATGGCATCTTGTATAATATGTCACTCTCCATAAAATATTGATCTACAATGTGGTTGCTTAGGCAATTGGCAAGAATTTTGTGATATAATCCTTTACTACCTTTGTCTTGAAGAATAGCTTTATAAACTAACTCAGTGGCTTTATGTTTTGTGGGATCATGTCGCCATCATTTGAGAAGTAAATTCTAGATGGTTCCAGAAAGTGATCAGAGTCAATACATTATCCTCTGAAAAATCTTGCACCTTACACTAGTGGTTTTAACCTGAAAATATCCTTTAGATATTCAATATAAGATCTTGTTCCATGGGCAACCCATGTGTACTCATGTTTATCCTTCTAAAAAAATTTAACAAAATTCTTTCAAATTTATATATTGTTCACTTTAATACAATGTACATTTCTATATTCATACATATCTACTCTGACATTTTACCATCCCCAGCCATATATATATATATATATACAGGGTGTTACAAAAAGGTACGGCCAAACTTTCAGGAAACATTCCTCACACACAAACAAAGAAAATATGTTATGTGGACATGTGTCCGGAAACGCTTACTTTCCATGTTAGAGCTCATATTATGGACGGCTGTGATACAATACGCCATTCTCCAGGGCTGCATCAGCGCATCAGGGATTCCATGCGACGGAGGGTGGATGCAAGTATCCTCGCTAACGGAGGACATTTTGAACATTTCCTGTAACAAATTGTTTGAAGTCACGCTGGTACGTTCTGTTGCTGTGTGTTTCCATTCCATGTTTAATGTGATTTGAAGAGAAGTAATAAAATGAGCTCTAACATGGAAAGTAAGCGTTTCCGGACACATGTCCACATAACATATTTTCTTTGTTTGTGTGTGAGGAATGTTTCCTGAAAGTTTGGCCGTACCTTTTTGTAACACCCTGTATATATACAACTTTAAATTTTTGGGCTCATAGCCCTTCTTCAACAAAAGGGTGAGGTAGCTGCTTGGTGGAGGCTGGCAGTTAACTGAAATCACAGACCCATGGTCGACAACTTGTGGTGAGAAAAAATCAACATGGGAGAAATGGTGGGTGGGAGTTTGAAAGGGTGAGCCCAAAAATTGTAAATTTGGAAACGTTATTGTGGGAACAATTCATGGACACATGGAAGAAGTTGGCAAAAATGTCATTATTAACCAGTATTTTTTTTTTTTAACTTTCATGTGAATACAAAACATATACTCTATATATGCATGAAACAATAAAAACAAAGATGTTACAACAACTTAATGAGCAACTCTGATGAGCGGTGGTTCTGTGGGACGATGGAGGGGTGGGGAATGGGAGGAGTAGAAGGAAGATTACTGGGTGTTATATTAAATTCAGACCCAGCAGCTGTATGGTACCCAATTTATACTGGTATGCCAGTTCCCACCTTCTGAGTTCAGAGATGCTACTTTGGTCTGATAGGACTCTGATGGTATGGATGTTGAAACAGGAATTTAAATTGTTTGTATCATGTGTGGTGGCATGATGAGATACTGAGTGGATAGGGTTCCAGGTAAATACAGTTTGTTTGTGTCCATTCTGATGGCCGTGAATTCTCAGTCAGTATAAGGCTGTGCAATGGTTGCTGGTTAGTTGATATATTAAATGGGAGGATGAATAAGTGGCAAGTCTTATGATGGTGAAGATTGCCCCCGTTACTGAATTGGTGAAGGCAGTGGGAGCTTAGTGCACGTATTACAACTTGCAGCAGGATCTGTTACACAGAAAAGAGCCTTGAGGCAGTCTTGTAAGACTGGGAGGTCCATGTTAATGGAGTAGGAGCTGGCTTAGGTTAGGAGGTCTACTGAAGCATGTTTTAGGTGGGTGAGGGAGGATTTTTTCTAGGTGAGTTCTCATTTGATGGTAGGCTTGAAGGGTATCATAACCTTGTCGGAGGATTCACTTAATTAATTCCAGGCCTGGTGAGTACAAGGTGACGAGAACTGGACTGTGGTTGGCTTTTGATGGTTTGGGTTGACTAATAAATTAAGTGGATCGTGATGTGGCATGTGGAAGTTGTTTATAAACTAAATTTGGTGGGTAATTATGAGATTTCAGAACTTGGGAAACCATATTCGAATATAGCCCAAGGGCCTACTGGTTAGAATATATGCATCTGCCATTAATGTCAAGGCTGTAGGGGAGTGATGTGGTAAGGGAGCATCCGTAAACCACGTATCTCCATTTTGGCCTCCTGTGAAATTCCCCCCCCCCCCCCACCCCTGCATAGCATATATGTAGCCTTTTTCCCCACTGATTCCAGAAAATATTTTGTACCGTTTTCTCTTGTCAGACTATCGTAAATTACATACGGATATAGTTAAATGACGAAAATAAATATTCACATGCTGTTGAGTGTTCTGTACCTGAGTTCTGATTAACCGTAACAAATAATATGAATGAAAAGTTATATGGCTTGACTTGGAACCCCCTCCCCTCCCCCACATAGCTCAGTGTAGCTTTCCAGGCAACCCCTCCCTCCCCTCTTTGGATGGACCACATAGTTTATGGATGCTCCAAAAGGAGGTCATAATGAAGGTAGGATGGTGGATTTGGTATGAACAGATGAGCTGAGATGGCCATTAAAATGTGATAAATTGAGAACCAGTTAGCAAACAAGAGACCTTAGAGAAAATGGAATTTCAGCATTAGCTGAGCCAAGGAAAGAGAAAAAGTTTAGTAAAAAAACTGAATTTGTAAAAAAAAAACTTTTTTGAAAATGATGAATATTCCAGGATTTGCCAGAAAAAATAGTAAATATTTCAAAAAATGTACACATGCAAAAGGGTTGTTACTTTTTAATTTAAATGAATTATATGTCACATATTGATTAGAATATCCCAACATTAAAATAGGTTTCTCGAAATTGTGTTTACCGTATGCAAATTGGTGCACCTTGGCAGAGGCCTCTGGAATGCATTCTGTATGGGTTTATACTATTCATTGGAATGTACATATACAAAAGACCTACCAGGCCCTAATTACCTCTTTGGTCTATTCAAAAGATAAAAGAGACAACTCTCAGTGCCCATCAAATGAAAAATTAAAAAGCATTCTAATCAAGAAATTTAAAAACTGTGACACTGAAGATGAAGAATTATGTTTTTTTCCCAGAATATGGATGACACAAATTCTTCACGGGTTTTCTGCTGAATAATTTCTTTTTTCAACAACTTTTCGGCAACAACCTCCACTGCCTTCATCAGGTGAACTGTCATATTGAAGCTACCATACCGTGAATGCCTCGCGAAGGATTCTAGCACGATATGGCATAAGGAGTATCTCCCATCCACCAGCGAAGATACGAGATATGTTATGCAGGTCGCTGCTGAAACGTTGTTGAAAAAAAAAAATATCAGGCAGAAAATCTGTGAAAAATTCGTATCACTGAAGATAAAGTTTCTTACAGTCCGAGGGTATCTACTCACAGAACACAGATCGTGAGATCCACTTTTTAATATTCAGCGAAAATTTAGAAAATATGGTTGAATAAGAAGAAAAACTTGTTCCTAGTTCACTGTTCATGCTCAATCAAGGCTTCTAAAACAAATGAAGGCCAACCTTGAACTTGACACATCTATTGTTCAACTGGACTACGTGAAAACTATTCTTAGTGATTCAGGATGAAGATCAAGGGTACCATTGAATTAACAGTAGTTGTACACAGCACCCAGCTGTAATCTATACTCATGTCCTCCTCCCCACTAATGACCTGTTTACCACGAGTTTATGTGGCTTGTCTAATAATTTGGAGCATGGATGTATATGAAACATAGAAAATAATTATTCAGTACAGTGGCCAGTGGTGTAACTATACCATTGAGACCCATGGAAAATTCATTCAATGGAGTCCTCCGTCAGTGCTGGACCTAGGGAGGGAGGCAAATCAGCGACCAATTTATGGGTGAAGGGCAAGTTTTTTTTTAACTCCACAACTGCCCCGGGTGGAGAATGGGTGGAAGCTGTTTCAAGGGCAGCAGGCCCCCTCCGGCTGGGGGCCCATGCCATTTTACCACCCTATTGTTACACCACTGATTCAGTACATTGAGGAAAATATTCTTGCTGTCAAAAAATGTGTAATTAAAGTGATAGGTGTGCAGAGTGGTTTAAGAATTGCAAACCTTTCTAAACTTGTACTGCCACTATCAAGACTTTGTTCTGAAACATTATGTGCATCTTTTGTAATCAGTCATGGAAAATCCCCTAGTCATGGCATTGGTGGTACTACTAACTGGTTGCCAGAGAGAGATTAGAAAGAATAATAGGTGATTGATTAAATTTCTGCAAGTCAAGAATTTCAAATCTGAGGTTCAGGCTAAGAGAGACAATTTCAGTAACATAAAAGCAGCTGCAATATCGAGTTTCCAAGGCAAAAACAGTACTCAATTTAGGAGGAGGATTTCAATCACTTCACACCAGCAACTGAAGATTCCTCACGAAGAAAGCACATCAGTATAGATAAAAGTTTCAGCTCCATTTTCTATTCCTCAAATCAGAACAATCCCTCACCAGCCAATATGTCCCAAATCAATACAAAAATTGTGGGTGGCAGATGGTGATCAGCACCAAAGCTAATCTCTTTGTTGTGCATTCCAATCCCTAATGGTAAGAGAGAAAAAAGAATTCATATAAGAATCAGTGCGACACCTTATTTCTCGAATCTTATCTTTCCTGTCATTCCGGCTCAAATAGGTTGGTGGACGAAGTATTTCACTACACTCATAAGTGAAAGTGGGAGTACACATGTTTACCAATAAGTTTAAACGAAAAGTGCGTCATCTATCTACCAGAGACTCCCATCCTAGTCTACTAATCAGTTCTGTGACACTTACATAAGGACTGTAGCAAGCGGTCACGAATCAAGTGGCTCTTCTCTGTACTTTCTCTATACTTTCGATCAACCCCTTACGAAACGGATCCCAAATGGCACAACAATAGTCCAAATGTGGACGCACAAGAGATTTGTACGCTATCTCCTTTGTTTGTTCATTACAATTTTTCAAGAGTCGACCTATGAATCGCAGCCTAGAATTAGCTCTACCTACTAATGAATTAATGTGTATGTCCCATTTCATGTGCCTTTGTACTGTTACTCCCAAATACTTCATAGAATCAACCATATCAATAACTGAATTGTTTAACTGGTATTTCCAAATAATTGGATTCTTTTTGTTAGTTATGCTCATTGTCTTGTACTTTTTACAATTTAGCGTAAGTTGCCACTCAGCGCACCATGTCAAAATAATATCCAGATCACGCTGAATTTCTAAGCAATCAGTCAAATTCCTTACTTCCCTATAAATAACCGCATCATCAGCAAAGAATCTAAAAAGACTTTTCACTTTGCCTCCGAGATCGTTTATAGAAATTAAGAAAAGAAGTGGTCCTATTACACTTCCTTGAGGTACACCCGATGTAACATCTAGATTAGAAGAACTTTCTCCTTCATCTCCTTCAACGACGACATACTGCGACCGACCAGTTAGAAAATCCTTTATCCATTCACAAAGCTGATCCGATAAACCGTACGCTCGAAGCTTCGTTAAAAGGCGGTTGTGTGGCACAGAGTCAAAGGCTTTCTGAAAATCTAAAAAAATTGCATCTACTTGTGAACCTGCATCAATAAATTTCATTACATCGTCTGTAAATAGGGCCAGCTGTGTTTCACATGATCTTTTCTTCCAAAATCCGTGTTGATTTGTTGTAAGCAAATTATTATCATCTAGAAAATGCATAATGTTCCAGCATATAATATGCTCCATAACTCTACTACAAACAGATGTTAAAGATATGGGACGATAGTTTCCAGGATCACTTCGATCACCTTTCTTGAAAATCGGAGTTACTTGCACGATTTTCCAGTTTTTTCGCTCTTCTAATGATTTACTGAATATATCAGACAGAAATGGCCCGATTTCCGCCGCATACTCTGAAAATATTCTTACTGGAATTCCATCCGGGCCCGGTGCTTTCCCCCACTTCAGGAGCTCTAATTGCTTTATGATACCTGCGTGGGAAAATGGGAATACTATCCTTATTTTCAAAAGTAAATGAATTTTTGAATACAGTATTTAGAACGATAGCTTTATCGCGGCTTTAATAAACTTTGGAACCTTCATGAATTAGTGCTGGAATATTGCTATTAGTACAATTGACTTTTCGTACATACGACCAAAATTTCTTTGGGTTTTCTGTGAGACTCTTAGAGAGAGAGAGTTGGAATGAAAATCATTGAAGGCCTTGCGCATTACATTCTTAATACGTCCTCTTAACTCAGCTAAGGTTTCTAAATCGCTGCAACACCCCTTCCTTCTTGAGAGTGTGTGTATCCTCCTTTGTTTTTTGAGTAATCTTTTAACTTCGCATGTGTACGACGGTGGATCATCCTCCACATTTATGTCTACTTCGGTATATGTAAATCCATATCTTCCCTGACTACGTATAAATCAATGCCACATCTCTTCAACGGTATCCTTTGTTGACTTGAAGTTATGGTAATTATTCCTCAGGTAGGTTCTAAAACACTCCTTTGAAGCCTTACTGAATCTGTATACAATCCACCCTTTTCTCCTTTTTCGCTTGTTCATTAGTTTGATAGTCACAATTACTGCTTTTTGATCGCTTATTCCCGTGGTCGTTGAAATGTCGGTGAATAATTCTGGCCTGTTGGTAACCAGCATATCTAAAATATTTTTGCTACCGTTATGACACCACACACAAATCATGCATAGCAGAGGTTTATAACAGCTAATTATTATTTTTTTGGATTGGTATTATCAAAAGATGAGCATGAATGTGATGCTAAATTCATGGCCCTGCTCAATCAGTTCACTGGCTTTTACAGAAGCAAGAAGACACCTGTTATGTTTCTGTCTGCAATATAATTTCTTATGTCAGAAACTAGTTTAAGGAAATAGGCCTTCTACATTAGCCTAAATTGGTGTATAATATATCTGGACACACATAAAAATATTCAAATTAAAATACCTTACTGTTAGCCAAAATAATAACTAATAAGGCAATTGAAATAAAAAATTTACAGGTTTTCTGCCGGTTAATTGATTTATTTAATTCTTTTAACGACGTTTCGGCAACTGCCATCATTGCCTTCATCTGGTAAACTCTTAAATACAAAGATAAGACTGTGACACAGTCCTGTCTTTGATGCCGAAACGTCGTTAAAAGAATTAAATAATTCAATTAACCGGCAGAAAACCCTTGAATTTTTTATTTCATCAATACGCCGGGAAAAACTAAAATGTAATATGGCAATTACCATTTTTAAAAGGTAAATTTAATAAAACATTCAAATGCTAATGCATGCAGTCCAAATCCTATTTTTTTTCTTTCAGAACATTTTAAAGTATAAGGTTCAGTTTTTTTTTTTTTTTTTTTTAAATGGGTATAGTAACTATTCTACATTAGTTTGAGTATGTGTATCGAAAACAAGTCAGTTAAGATTGATAAAACATTTTTTTTCTGGAACATCCATATTTTTACTAACAAAGGATAAAAATTCCAAGTGGATCAGACACTGACTGAGATGGGAATTTTTTTTCTGATACATTTCACACTAAAAATGGATCGTAAGTGAATATTTTTAGAAATATTTCAAAACATTTTACCAAAGTATTGTGAAGTGTATTCATGTTTTTATGTTTGTCTTGGTCCCACTCCCTTGATCTGTGATAACTGATGGGTTATTTTAGCTATTCTTCCTTGTGTTCAACACACTAAGAAGAATGACAATATTTGCCTCTTGTAAGAGAACAATTAAAAGTTAACTACAAAACTGCAAACACAAAGGAATGTGGGCAACTTTTAGTTCATGCCATTTAAAATTCTTTCAGGTTACTTGAAGGCAAAAACTCTAGCAAATGTAATCTTACTGGATATTCATACAGCTCTGCAGAAGAAATGAGTAAGTATAATCGTCTTTTTATCCCCAAGTAATCATTAATTTTTTGCTTTGAGGTCTATGGCTAAGGTCATTAGAGTAGGAGAGGATTTTGATGGGTGGGATTGGAAAGGGGAGGGGGGTCGGGAATAGGAAGGAATTTGGCCATGGCCTTATGAAGTCATCTCACCTAGAATTACATCATGAAACTATGGTCAGGAAACCAATATCCTGTAAGTAAACAAGGCTTCCCTACATATATGTATATTTCTTTTTCTTTCTTTTTTTATCCAGTGTTATTTTTAATTTTAAGGTGTTAGAAGTATGAAGCAGACAACGTATGTATTTAAGAGAGTGTTCTAGCATCTCTGACCATGAATGTTGGGGAAGTAGAGTATCTTTGTTTGTTTGGTGGCTGTCAAGAAGAATATATGGTGGAGAAAGCCAAAAGAAGTATCTCGCTTTATTCGCTAGCTGTAAATTGTGACTCATTGTAAAACATTTAGCATACAATAATTGTGTGAGTAAAGTAAGTGACGCAAAATTGTGAACTGGCAAATATTGTGTTAATAAAAGAAAAAAAGGAAATATTTTCAGTTGAAGATCAGTAATAAATTATCTAATGAATCATAAGTTGTGTTTTTTGTTTGAAAGCGATTTTTCCTATGCTTCCACTTCTCTAGGAAAATTCCCTTTGAATTAGATGAAGTGTGGCAAATACTATCCCAATTAAGAAGAGGATTGAAGTTACGTATATTCTCAGCAAAATTAAGAGAGGGTTAAGATAAAAAAGCTAATATGCTTATAATCCGGATGGCCAGATGGGGCTTTGAAACCACATCCTCTTGACTACAAGACATAACAGTTACTGCTCACTCTCCCCAGGTAATAGTACTGCTTGGAAAAAATTATTTTATTTTCTATTGGATATCTCATACTGATAGCATAAGTGGTAGCATAACAGTATATTATAAGGCTACCACTAAACTCAGTGGACCAAGAGATTTATTCTGTTTAAAATACTGCCACATGGATTTACCACGAGTCTGTGCGAGTATTGGAGAGACCCTGGATGCAGACTGGCTTCTGGAAGTTCAAGAATCAAGGACATGTATTGTGAGGACCCTGGCAACCAGCAGTCTTCCTGGAGTTTATGTGTTAAGCAGACATGTTATGTGAGTGTAGGTTTGCCCGCCCATAGTGCGAAGTACAGGGAAAATTACTTAAAATATTTAAGTTTTCTCATGGGGTGTAAGGGCTTGGAAGAGACTCAATCAGCTTCCTCCTACCAACTGTCAACCTCTCCTTTACATGGTGCACCCCCTTTGCACAGACGAGGTTCTGGTGACTGAATGATTCCCAGTATAAGGAGTCAACCACTGCTTGAAATGGCCTCCTTTAAGGAGGGCTGAAGAGCAATGTGTGGTTCAGGGCACCCCTTTGCCCTTGGGTTGGAAATGGCCCCTAAAGGCAGAAATGATCAACAACATGGGGATGCAGGAGACAATGGGAAGTCACTGAATTAAAGTCCCTAAGGGTTTCCCTGAGGCATGTAATCCTCCCAAATTACATAATGAAGGCTTCTTTATGGTTAATATATTCCAGAAGTAAAGTAGTCCCACAATCAGATATCCAGGTGGGCACTGCTAAGGGAAAAGTCTTCAGAATGGATAGACACATTCTACGAGTTGGAGTGTGGAATGTAAGAAGTCTGAATAGGGCAGGTAGATTAGAAAACTTAAACAGGGAGACGGAACAACTTAAGTAAGATGTTACTGGGATTAGTAAGATTACAGCAAAGGATCCACAGGATGTCTGGTATGAGGAACACAGAATAATTAACACAAAAGCCATCAGTGGAATTATTGGTGTAGGATTTATAATGAAGAAGATGAGTAGGGAAACAAGTGCATTATTACGAATCATTTAGTGGTAAGATAATTTTGATAAAGATAGAAACTAAGTTCATTCCAACCACATTAGTACAAGAAATAGAGAAAATATATGATGAATTTGAAGACTTAATCCAATATGTGAAGGGGGAAGAAAATCTAATAATCATGGGTGATTGGAATCCATTAGTGGGAGAAGGAAAAGAAGGGTAAAGAAATTAGTGAGAAAGCAGGTTGTTTGAATTTTGCTAAAAATACAAACTTGTCATGGTGAACACGCTATTTATGAATAATGCACGTAGAATATACACCCGGAAATGTCCAAGGGATACAGGTAAACATCAGCTAGATTATATCATGGTCAAACAGAGATTCAGGAACCAAGTTATAGACTGTAAAGCATACCCAGGAGCTGATAAAAGTCTGTCACCACACTCTGATAGTTACAAAGTGTAATCTGAAATTTGACAGAATAAAGAAGCAACACAGGCAGAACAAACTTCAAGTGAATAAACTGAAATAATCTAACTTCAGAGAATAATTTTCAGAGATACTAAGCGTGAGTCTAAGAAATAACACTGAAGGGAGATCAAGTGAGTATGAATGGAATGGACTGAAGAGAGAAATAATCAAAGCTGGTAAAGAAACATTAGGCTTTAGGAAACAATTTGCCCGAAAATCTTGGATCACATATGTACTTTTGGAGTTGCTGTATCAGAGGAGATGGCACAAAAATGCTCTGGATGAAGGAGGAGAAGAATAGTACAGATATTTTAGAAATCAAATAAACAGGGAATGCAAGAAAGAAAAAGAAAAGTGGCTGCAAGAAAAGTGTGAAGAGGTAGAAAAGGAAATGGTCATAGGTAAAGCAGATGTGGCCTATAGGAGGACAAACAAAATTTTGAAGAAATGAAGAAAAGGATCTATAAACATTAAAGCCAGTGATGGGAAGCCTTTTAAGCTCAGAGGATAGAGCTAATCGATGGACATAATATGTACAGAAAATGTATGGTGGGGATGATTTGAACAATAGTGTATTGGAGAAGGAAGGGATCATTGACATTGATGACTTAGCATATGCTGTTTTAAGGACAGAGCTTTGAAAGATTTGAAATAAAATAAGGTGGTTGGAAATGAAGAGATTCCTGCAGTACTTCTGAAACCCCTAGGAGAAGAAGGAATCTAAAGGCTATTCAACTTGACATCAAACAGCTATAAAACAGGAGAGTTTCCAAATATTTTAATAAGAGTATGATCATCACACTTCCGAAGAAAACACAAGCTGACAAATGAAAGAATTACTGCACCATAAGTCTAACATCACATGCTTCTTAATTACTGACCAGGATAATATACAAAATAATAGGAAGGAGAGTGTAAGAGATAATAGGTGAGTATCATTTACGGTTTATGAAAAACTGCCTTACAAGAGAAGCAATTTCGGCTTTAAAATTAATACTTGAAGGGCAGATCAAGAAAAATAAAGACACCTTTATAGAATATGTAAATTTAGAAAATGCTTTTGAGAATGGTAGGTGCAAAAAGATGTTAAATATTTTAAAGGAGTCAGGTCTAAAATAACGAGATAGAAGAATAATTTATAATCTATAAAAGAATTAAGTGGCTAGAATCAAAGTAGAAAATCATGAAAGACATGCATCAGCTAAAAAGGGTGTGAAATAGGGCTTTAGTCTATCTGCATTAATATTCAACGTGTATGTAGAAGAAGCAACAAAGAAAGTAAAAGAAGAATTTTAATGTGGCATAAGTATGCAAGGACAAAAAATAAGTTTGCTACCATTGCTGATGACATTGTTCTATTAGCAGAACAGACTGAGATCTTGAGAAGTTACTAAATGACATGAACAAAATACTGAATGAAGGTTTTATACTAAATATAAACCAGAGCAAGACAAATGAGATAAAATGTAGCAGAAATGACAGCAATAATAGATTAAATATAAAAATAGAATCGGATGCAATAGGAGAATTAAATGAATTCTATTAATTAGAAAGTAAAATTAAAACTGATTACTGAAGCATTAACGATTTTAAAAGCTAAGCAGCACTAGCGAAAAGAACCTTCTAGAAAAAGAGAAATCTTTTAGTTTCAAATATTTATCTAGCATTCGAAGACCTTTTTAAAACACTATGTGTGGAACACAGCACTTTATGGTAGTAAAGAATGGACTTTAGGAAAACCAGAAAGAAGGAAAATTGAAGGAATTGAAATGTGGTGCTATAGAAACATGCTGAAAGTTAGGTGGACAGATAAAGTACAAAATGAACATGTTTTGGAGATGATGGGTGAGGAGAGAAGGTTGTGGAAGAGCCTAACACAAAAAAGAGACAGGATGATAAGTCAAATTTTAAGACATGCATGGCCCCTTTTTTGTGGAGGGAACAGTGGAAGGAAAGAACTGTAGAGGTAGCATATGTGAAACAGATAATTGAAGATGTAGGTTGTAAGGGTTATGTTCAGATAAAGAAGTTACTGAAAGATGAGATGGAGGTTTGCATCAAACCAGTTAACAGACTGATGAAAGCAAAAAAGAAAGTTTTCTCCAGCTTGTACTCTTTTGAAGTGAACAGCCCGTCTATGTGATAACTTGGATTGTGGCTTCTATAAAAGTAAACTCGTTCTCTTATTACAAGTTTATACGTCTGTTGGACATGTGTGAATGATTAAGATTGTTGGTGTGAAGTGTTTAAATTGGAATCTAGCAACCTTGGATATATAATTGAAGTCTGATAAATCTTCTGATTCAATCCTAGTGTGGATAGAATATTTAAAACATTTCATTAAACTTTCAGTTTATAATTTCAAAGTTTACTTTTTTATTTCGTGATTCACTTTTCGACAAATTGAACTAAAAACTGTATTAAGAAGTAGAATCACTGCCAACCAGATCAGAAGAATTTGTTTCCACGAAACTACCCACGTATAATATTGGAAATAGGTGACACGTTAAAAATCAGAACCCTATGTGATTGACGCAATATAGGTCTGAATAAACCCATTAATTAATTTACACCATCAAGAATATAATACCCTCTGGAAGCCTATGGAAAGGACTCCCACCACCTGCATATAAAGAAATTTATTACGCGATGAAAGTTAGGACAGTACAGTGACATATTTGTGAAGTGGCAACAGAGCACCAGAAGATCTAAACCAAAGACAAAGAGGAGCAGAGGACAAATACATAATGTAGATGTAACCACCAAGGCAGTGACAACAGCAGCAGATCACTAACTAATCAGCAGAATTAGGACCAGCCAAAACAAACAGCTGATTGGAAGCAAATTGGAGGATTCGCTGATGGTGCAGAACTTTGAAAGATAAGTGCAAATAAATTTGAACAGTTACAGGGAGACTTATTTTAGGCCACTTTATTTGAAATTACAAGTTTTTTGAACTCTTTTTTTTATTATTTGTGATGCCCAACATGAAACAGAAAGCATATTTATTTAGTTATTTATTTATCAATTTTGTTTCATGGATCCCTGCTGAGGAAAGACCTCTCGGATGTGAAACATGTCATGGTTAATACACATACATACGAGTCATAAGCATAGTGAAAACAATCATATGTTAAAAGGACAAACAAAGAGAATAAAAATAAACATTAATGTTTACTAATGAATTTTGCAAAAGGTCATATTGAATACAATAAATTATTTTGTTCAAATTCCTGAATGGAGTAGGAGTTACCAATAAGATAATTTCTCAGTTTTTCTTTAAATATATCTTTATTATCTGCAAACTGTTTTACACTCTTGGGAAGTTTATTATACAGATGTATCCTAGAATAATTAACTCCTCTTTGTAGTAATGACAGAGATGTTTGTGTTTTGTGCAAGTTATTTCTGTTTCTTGTATTGAAATTGTGTACCTGTGAATTAGATGTAAACAGGTTAAAATGTTTTATGACAAAGCACATGGGAGAATATATATACTGAGAAGTCATTGTAAGAATATTGACTTTTTTAAAAGAGTTGTCTGCAATAAGTTCTTGGTTTTACCCTACACGGCATCCTAATAGCTCTTTTCTGTGCTCTAAAAACTTTTTTACTTTGTGAAGAGTTTTCCCAAAAAATTATGCCATATGACATAACTGAATGGAAATATGAGGTATACACCTGTTTCGTTGATTCTAGATTTGCTGTTAGAGAAAGTGTTCGTATTGCAAAGGTGGCACTACTTAACTTGTCCAGTAGTGATATGTTCGTGCCAACAGAGTTTCTCATCTATTTGAATACCAAGGATTTTTATACTCTTTGTCTCTAATATTGTGTTATTTTTATAGTTTACTTTTTAATCCAAAAGAGCATAATTTTTTGTTTTAAACCTAATGTAATGTGTTTTTTCAAAATTTAATTTCCTTGAATATGCCTTACACCAATTTGCTACTTCACTAAGTACTTTATTTACATTAAATTCTAGATTACTGTTTGGTGATTTTCTCACTGTCAGGTTAGTATCATCTGCAAATAAAGTACTCTTAACTTTGTCAGCCAAGTTTCCAGGAAGGTCAATGATGTATAACAAAAAGAGGAGGGGTCCTAGGACAGAGCCTTGTGGAAATCCATATTTTATTTTCTCCCATCCTGATGAAGCATCTTTACATAATTTAAAGTAAAAAATGGAAAAAAATTTGCATTCGAGTTTCAATGTATGGTTTAAACCATTTACCTGCAGTTCCATAAATACCACAGTATTCTTTTTTCTTCAAAAGTAATTCATGACTTACATAGCCAAATGTTTTTGCAAGGTCACAAAATTTCCTACAAGGCTCATTTTATTATTCACTTCATCAAATGTATTATTTAAAAATGAATATATAGCCATTTCTATGGATGATCCTTTTTGGAACCCAAATTGTGAATTGTGAGGATATTATATTGTCTAACATGTTTTATTACTCTACGACACATGACTTTTTCAAAAATCTTTGAGAATCCGGAAAGTAATGAAATGGGATGATTGTTATCTACACATGTTGCTTCTCCTTTTTAAACAACAGTTTTACAACTGCGTATTTTAGTCCATTTGGAAACACACCTTGCATTAAGGATTCATTACAAATGTGGGCTAGTACATGATTGATACAATCTGAACATCTTTTCAGTAATTTACTTAAAACATTGTCATAGCTGGAAGAATTTTTAGGTTTTAGTTGTTTCATGATTTTCTTTATTTCTGAGATTATTACTGGTGGCATCTGCATCTCCACAAATCTATTTGGGAAAGCAGTATGAAGAAGTCTTAAGGCAATATGTGGGATTGGTTTTCTATGCCTAATTTCTCTACAATTGAAGTAAAATGTTTGCTAAATATTTCACAAACTTCCCCTACTTCACTATGCACAGATCCGTTTTATTCCATTTTTATGTCTATAGAGTGATTTACATATTTCCTGTTTTAGTTTTTATTATATTCCATATAGTTTTCATCTTATTTGCTGAATTCGCTATTTTCTCTGATATATACCTGTTCTTGGCCTTTCTAATTAAATTTCTTAGTAGTTTAGAAAAAAGTTTATAATGAGATTCTCTTAGTTCTAAGTAAAGGTCCCTTTTTGCTTTTTGCTTTACTCTAAGAACCTTTGTTATCAATCCCTTACCCAATTCACTGTTTGGAAGGTTGACAACTTTCCTTTTTTTGAAACTTCCTTTGAAATGTGCTAGAAATATACAGGGCGTTCGCCAGGAAACGCTACCCACTGTTAGCACTACAAGGAAGAAACTGCTCCCGGCGAGCGAGCGGTCAGCTTCCGGCATTGTTCGGCCGTCGGCCGCGGACTATTTCATAATAATTACGCTTCATAAACTTGTATTTAAATGTGACGTCAGTTGCGGATCAACAGTGCCATCGTGGACACCCTGCAGGTACCAGTTGCAAAATCTAATCCTAGGCCCGTGGTCTATTTCTGTAATATTATGCACCAAAATTGTTTTGTATGGCTTTAAGTGAACTAGCTTTGTTACTTTCCAAGCTGACATCTTAGATACGCCTGCCTGCTGCCCTAACTGACTTAATGATTTTTTGGGTGACTGTTCTAGTCGAAAAGCGATATCGTCAATTTTCTCCTCTGTGAGAATACGGTTGACCGACAGTCTCTTTTTGTTAAAAAATGAACCCGTTTCTCTTATTTTTTTAACCAGATGCAGAATTGTTGATTTAGCTGGCAGTAAAGCGCCAGGATATTCGCGACGAAATTTACTGCGTCACTTTTTAAACGACTTCTTCTTCACATATGTATCATAGAGAAATATTCTTTGTTGCGTACCATAATTTTACTCACACTCAAACACGGTACAGATTAGTAAGAGTATCAAGCCCCAAACCAGCCAAACCGCAAAGAAACGTTTATTCACAACACTGTTGGGGCAGCGGAGATGTTAAACAGTGCGGTGATTCACGGCGCCGTGTGGCGGGAGTTGCTGGCTCCACTGTCCCAGCAAGTTGCCGACGGCAACAGACTGGGAGGGTAGCGTTTCCCGGCGAACGCCCTGTATTAAGAAAGGAATCAACTTTTTCATTAACACCCTGTGCAGTGTACACTTCTGACCAGTGCTCATTATTTAGTGAATCTATGAAATGTTTTATATTGTTTTCATTAATATTTCTTCTATATACCCAGCTTTTCTTTATCTGTTTAACAGTGTTTCTGGACGTGATACATAGCAGCTGGGCATCATGATCTGAGATACCATTTATTATTGGAACTATGTTGTAGTTACAGTACTGAGAAATATCCATAAAAAAATTATCAATTGCAGTCCTGCTATTATTTTGTATTCTTGTAGGGAAATTTAAAAGTGCTGTTAAGTTAAAATACAACATCAAGGCTTCCATATCTAGCCTCCCATTGCTGTGATTAAGAAAGTCAACATTAAAATCTCTAAATAAAAATATTTGTTTGTTATTTCTAAAACATAGTAGCAAAGAATCTAAATGAGATAAAAACAGTCTAAAATTTTCTGAAGGGGTCCTGTAAATTGCTATTACTGTGAGCTCCTCCTTACCATATTGCAGTTGTGTAACACAGCATTCAAAGTATTGTTCTATACAATACTTACTTACACCTACGCTGTTGCATTGAATATTATTTCTAACAAAAATGGCAACTCCCCCTTTCTCCATTTTATATCTACAGAAATGAGAGCTTAGTTTTTAATTGGGAATGGACAGTTGAGATATTCCTGTGTCAGACAAATGATGTTCAGATATGCACAAAACATGTACATTAAAATTTCTGGAATTTTGACTCTCTTCTAGGCATAAGGTAATGTCATCAGTTTTACTAAATATTCCTCTAATATTTTGATGGAGAATAGTAGTCTGAAAACTTTGATTCAATGACTTTGAATTGTTTACATTATTAGTACATACTGGTATGTCAGTTGGAATTTCTAATTTCAATAAGTTTTGATCATCAGAGACGTTAATTTCTTTCAGACATCTTAACACATCTATTTTATTTACCCTTAAAAAGGCCACGACTTAACACCACTTATAACAGGAATAACTCTTTCACTAACATGGCATCCCCTGATCTCATCAGCAATAAGAAGCAAAAGCTTCCTTCTACCTCTGAAATTCAGATGGAGTCCATGGAGAGTATAAGTGTCCCTACCAAAGCAGGCAACATCTATCAAACCAATGGGTGAATTTACTGGCTGCCAGAGAACCCTTTCCAACGATGCATTTGTATGCCTAACGTTATGCCACATCCAAGGTTTATCATAATGCTCAAACAAACCCACAAATCCCACATTGGTCTGACGTGTGTTCCTGGAATTGAGAGCAATGTCTTCCTCAACTCCATAATTGAGGTCCTTATCAAGAGTATTTCCTGGTCCCCCACAATTACACTACAATCTTCCTCTAAAAAATCTTTCCCTAGGTTTTTGACATTTGCTACAACACTTCTAAGATCTACATTTGGTTTGAAAATACTGCAGACTTCATTATCTGGCCCCAAGTCAGACTGAACCATCTCTCTGATTCCCCTCCCATGACTGCTTTCAAGTAACAGTACCTTCCTGTGTTTACATACCCTGTAAGCACCTCAGAATTTAGGTAAATTCTAGTTTTCTTAGTTTCAAGTATAAGAGCAGGAGAAAGCTTTCCTTCAAACATAAGGTTTCATTACAAGTACAGGTTTAGGAGGAACGTTTCATATAGAAGCTGATACCACAACCTAATTCATTAAATAAACCGATTTAAGAACAGTAAAGTCACACAACACTTAACACAAGCTCCAAATAAACATTTTTTAATAGTAAAGAAATTTTAAACTAACCTGGAATAGGGTAATCCATTATTATCCAACTTGCAAACAATAGATCTCTGCTACGTGAGCATTTCACTATTTCTGAACACTTTTAAATGAAGTAAAGTAATTTGAAAATAATAATAATTCAAAAGAAAGTTAAATTCACTAAAATTCCATAGTTTTAGACCGTGTAAATGGCGTAAATAAATTTTTAAACACTTCGATAAACACACTTTCACTTCCAACATTTTTTATCATATGTTTCCAATAATTTCTCGATCTAAAAAGTAGATTACCTAAAAGACGTAAAAATCTAGTATAACATATTTAAATTTCAGAACATTCCATGCTGCAGAACGGATTTTATATACATTTTTAAAATTATTTCGTCATTAAACATACATGGTTTCACTTGAGATTTATTTGCGAGTAAACCAAGCCACTTATGTAAATAAAACTACTGTCAAACCACGTAACTAAACTCAAAGAAAATTCCGGTAACTTTACTTTTTCAATATAAACAACATAAGAATAGTTATTCAGCATAAACCAAGTTGACTTATGATACATTCTAAACACGATCTTGTTAAATAGATAACTTTGCTATTTCGCCACAGATATTGACAAAATTTACATAACTGGAATCGGGAATTAACGTAGAACACTTTGGCACTAATTTTATTGCGATAATTTGCAATCCAGCAAGTTTACTAAAAATTGGCTTAAATTCAACATAGAATTAGGGAAATCCCTATTACTGTCGGAGACTCTGTATCAATACGCCGTTTAAACCAAATTCATTTTTAAGCAAACTAATCATTCGAGAATTCTCACTAAGCACTTTTTATGTACCTTGAGGACAAGACTATATACAGTTAAAGTTTGAACAATTTCTTTAATCACAATCATTTTACACTATTTTGGGTAAGTGGTTCGATACCTGATGTCACGCGGATTGGGTATATAAGCGGGTACCTCATCGAGGGGGTTGTCTTTACTCCGGGAACACTATGTAAGCTGAATCTGCTTCAGTAGCAGTGGGTGTGTGTCTGGAACGGGCAGAGTCAGGTTAGGAATGTGTGTCGGTCATGATGATTGTTAACAAGTATTATGAACTTTTAAATTTCAAAAAGGGATTTTTTCTGTTGGTTGGTGCTTTTCTCTCCACAATCTGCAATTATTCTGGAAATGTTGGTTTGATCGCCTACTCAGCTGTAAAATGCAAATTTTTAAAAATGCGACTTTGAAAATAAACATCAAAATTTTATTCAAGTGAGCTTTTTGTGATTTCGTAGTAGACTGAAACCTTTTCTAAGTTTGTGGTTTAAACAAATTTAGTGGCGACCTTTAAGCACCTCAGTTGAGAATTCCCGGCAGGTAACATGGTAAATTTAAAATCATTTAGTCAAGTTCAACAGAACTTTCATTTCAAGTGAACTTTCAGCTAAGGTACCAGGCCTATATCTAATCCCGTATAGCAGCATGGGTCCTTACATGACAACTGTAAGGCTCGCGTTTGTTTTCATACGAACGGTGGAGAGGAGACTATACTAACCATTGTGCTACAAGTGAAATTTTTGGGGTACCCTCATCGCTTCAACGACATCACAAGACGATGTTCATCAGCATGACAACACCAGATTTCCGAGGCCGGATGTGGCAGGAGGCCGACTTCATCTGCTGACTACACGACACCAAGGGCACAGTGTCATTTCTCCTTCATTCCTTAGGGAATGTTGACTGACTGGTCCGGAGAACGACGATAGAGCTGTCTTCGCCACACAGCTTCACATCATTCCCTAGCCCAAGAGCGACTGCAGCTACACAGCTGTTTTGCTAAAGTTAAGTGGAAATATTTTTATTTCTAAAACGGGGCCCCTCTGACCCTGAAACTTTGGCGAAGGTTCAGGATTTGCCTGGAGGAATCTATACTGTCAACTGTGCGGTTTTTTCCATATGCTTTATGCCGCATGGAAACATCTCCCTTCATTTACAACAGTTGCCCGACGTATCGTCAGACATGGTTCAACCGCTACAATCACAGTAGCGAACTTTTAATTATTTCTTATGCCATTGTGGTGGCAAATTCATACTCGATTATACTGAGTGAGAAACATTTTCCCTTTGTAGGTAATTACTTTTACCTTTTGCCTAATTTTACCTGGCATTTAACTTTTCCTACGTGTGAATTGACTTTGTTTTGAAGGTTCCGAGACATGCCCGATGCTCACAGCTGACCAAGTGTTTTTTTCGAGGATTTTATTGCAATCAAGATTTTACTCCATAACTGCGCAAAGATCTCGTTGCTTACAGATTCAACATCCGGCCATAGATTATAACGAAATTTTACAAGTATTGCGTTCTGAATGTGTGATTGTCTTTGCATTGTTTACATCTTAAGATAGATTTTTCCCAGAGTGGGAAGTGTTTTCAATTATTGTGTGTGGTTTTTTCCAGTTTACAGTTAAGTTATTGATGGTATCTGCGTATTTTGGGATTGGGGTGAATTTTTTTTTGTTTTATTGTTTGGTTTGTGTTTGAATTTCGGCGAGTTTCGCAAACAGCTGTGCTGTTAATGCGACCTGGCAGTGTTACTAGTTTAGGCTTATGATTTAAATACCTTGTCCTTCATACTTATTAATGTCTTTTTTTTTACTATTGTTTTGTGTATTTTGATACGTGTATTTGTAAATTTTAAAAATTCGGTATGGCTTCAAATGACGAAAAGCCTGTCAGAGGCAGAATAACCTGTACTACAGATGTAGAGGATAATAGGAGTCATTCAATGATTACTAGGGCTAGAAGATCAACCAATATTCAACAACCTCATGATTTTAACATTTCCCAATCTGCTTCACAGACTGTGGAAATTTGTATTAATAATGTTCAGCCTATAATTGATACATTTGACATTGCTAAATCTGGAAAAGACCGTGTACTTCTCCTAACTCTAGTACTGACACTATTCCTGTACTGTCTAATGATGATGAAGGAGTAGTGGATTCTAATCAACACACTCATCCACTGAGGAGTACCCATTTAGCAGAAAATATCACTAATTTGACACCCAATAATAGTACAGACTGTCCTCCACTTGACTCAGATGATTCTGATGTTGAGGATACTTCACAGGAACGACCACAACAACATGTAACACTAATACTGACACCAATGATGGAGATAATGCCTCACATACTAGTTCAGACAATGATTTACTGGGATATCCTGAACACAGTAACCAGGGGATAGAAATACAGGATGCCCCACAGACAGTAAATATACCACAGGAATTTCGTTGGATGGCAACACTCTTCAAACAAGA